>PVKS010006921.1:0-75640 GCA_004027875.1 Aplodontia rufa | reverse complement strand
GCTCATTGAAGTCGAAGATTCCCCATTGAATTGATAACCCCCCTACTGTCTCCTTCCAGCTGCTTGATATTCCTCTTATTCCCTACCCCTGCCCCCTCCCTTCATCCCCCAGCGTCATAGGCAAGGTTCCCCCTGTTCATGTAAAAATTCACCCATGTTGAGGCTATTATTAGCTTAGCCCACTTTCAGTCTGTTTCCAATTGAATTCTAGCTTCCATATTTGAGTAAAACATTTGGCCCTTGAGTCTCTGAGTTTGGAATATTTCACTCAGCATAATTTTTTCCATCTCTATCCATTTGGATGGAAATGCTGTGATATCGTTCTAATAGCAGAGTAGAATTCCATTGTATTTATGTACCACAGAATTTGAACCCACTCGTCCAATGAGGGGCATCTGGGTTGGTTAGCTATAGTAAATTGAGCTGCTGTAAACATTGAAGGAGTTATGCCGATTCTAGCTCTTTTGGGAAAATACCAAGGAGTGGAGTAGCTGGGTCATAAGGTGGTTCCAGCCCTAGTTTTTTGAGGAGTCTCCACACTGCTTTCCAGAGTGGCTGTATAAGCTTGAATTCCCACCAACAGCGTGACTGTGTTCCTCTCTTCCTGCAACACCTCCAGCATCTGTCATTGTTTGTATTCTTCATTTTTTCCACTCTGACAGGAGTGAGGTGGAATCTCAGTGAAATTTTGATTTGCATTTCTCTGATTGCTAGTGATATAGAGCATTTTCTCATGTATTTATGGGCTTTTTGGACTTCCTTGTTTGAGAAATTTCTATTTAGCTCCCTAGCCCATTTATTAATTGGATTATTTGTGGGTTTGGTGTTCAACTTTTTGAGTTCTTTGTATATTCTGGATATTAGCCCTCTGTCACAGGTGTAGCAGGCAAAGATTTTCTCCCATTCTGTAGGTTCTCTCTTGACTAAGCTGTGCAGAAGCTTTTTAGTTGTTTTTTTTTTTAAGAGAGGAGGACAGAGAGAGAAATACACAGAATTAATTTTTATTGAGTTTTTCACAAGACTTTCATTGCTCTGACTCTTAGTTGTGTACTTGGGTGCTGGGGTTTGAACCTGTGTATTCGTGCATGCCAGGCAAGTGCCATAATCACCAAGCCACTGCTCCACCCTCAGCTTTTTAGTTTAATGGCATCCCATTAATTTTTTCTTGGCTTTAATTCTTGCACTATGGGAGTCTTATTAAGGAAGGCAGTGCCAACACCTATGTCATGTAGTGTTGATCCTATCTTTTCTTCAAGTAATTGTATAGTTGCTGGTTTAATTTCCAGATCCTTGAACCATTTTGATTTAATTCTTGTGCAAGGTGAGAGGTAAGGATCCAATTTCAGTTGTCTTCGTATGGCTGTCCAATTTGTCCGGCCCCATTTGTTGAATAGGCCGTCCTTCTTCCACACTATGCTTTTGCCCCCTTTGTTAAATAGCAGATAGTTAAAAATTTGAGGGTTCATCTCAGTATATTCTGGTCTGTTCCATTGATCTTCATTTCTGTTTTAATACCAATACCATGCTGTTTTTGTTACTATAGCCCTATAGTATAATTTCATTTCAGGAATTGTGACATTTTTCTGCTTCCTCTTTCTTGGTTAGTAATGTTTTGGCCATTCTGAGCCTTCTTTTATATGAAATTTGAGAATTGTTTTTTCTATATCCGTGAAGAATGACATTGGTATCTTGATGGGGATTGCATTGAATCTGTATAGAGCTTTCGGTAGACTGGCCATTTTGATTATATTGATTCTGCATAACCAAGAACATGGAATGTTTTTCCATCTATTCAGGTCTTTTGCAATTTCTTTTTTTAATGTTCGATAGTTTTCACAATAGATGTCCGTTATATCCTTTGTTAGATTGATACCCAAGTATTTTTTTTTTTGAGGCAATTGTGAATTGTACAGACGTCCTGAATTCTTCAGTGGAATTGTTGGTGAAGTATAGGAAAGCTAATTATTTATGAGTGTTGATCTTGTAACCAGCCATATTTGCTGAAATCACTTATAAGCTCTGGTTGAGCTTATTGGGTCTTCTAGGTATCAGATCATGTCATCAACAAATAGAGACATCTTGACTTCTTCTTTTCCTGTTTGAACTTCTTTGATTTCCTTATCTTGTCTGATATTCTGACTAGGGTTTCAAGGACTATATAGAATAAGAGTGGTGAAAGTAGACGTCCTTGTCTTGTTCCTGAATTCAGTGGAAATGCTTTCAGTTCTTCTCCATTAAGCATAATGTTGGCTATGGGTCTGTCATAAATGGCTCTTACAAAATTAAAGTATCTTCCTTTGATCCCTATTTTCTCCAAAGTTTTGAGCATAAATGGGTGCTGAATTTTATCAAAGGCCTTTTCTGCATTAATTGAGATGATTATGTGACTTTTATTTTTAATTCTGTTTAAGTGGTGAATTACATTTATTGATTTGTATATGTTGAACCAGCCCTGCTTTCCTGGAATGAAGCCCAGTTGATCATGATGTATTATCTTTTTTATGTATTTTTGGATCCAGATAGCTAGAATTTTATAAGGACTTTTGCATCTATGTTCATCAGGGAAATTGGTCTTTAGTTTTCTTTTCTTAATGTGTCTTTGTTGGATTTTAGTATCAGGGTTATATTTGCTTCATAAAAAGTGGGAGGGTTCTAAGCCTTCCAATTTCATGGAAAAGCTTGTGGAGGATCGGTGTTAATTCTTCTGTAAAGGTCTGGTAGAATTCTGCTCTGAATTCATCAGGTCCTGGGCTTTTCTTTTTTGGAAAGCCTTTGATTTGCTGTTTCGATTTCACTACCTGAGATTGGTTAGTTTAGAATTTTAGTGTCCTCCCGTGTTAATTGGGGAAGCTAACAAACAAATATTAAAAAGTTGATATAATCCTATGTACCCTGTCAGACCACAATGGTATCATATTAGCAATTAACAGCAAGAAAAATAGCAGAAACTACTCAAATGCTTGGAAATTGAATAATACCCTCTTAAACGAAGAATGGATAAAAGAAGTAATAACAAAAGTCAAGAAATTCCTGGAAATGAATGAGATTGATGAAACAACGTATCAAAATCTCTGTGTTAGTTTGAAAGCATTCTTAAGAGGTAAATTATTTATAGCACTGAGTGCCTTCATCAAAAATCAGGAAAGAGTCCAAATAAATAGACTTATGCTCCAACTCAAATCCCTACAAAAAGAGGAATAGTCCAATCCCAAACCTAATAGAAGAGAGGAAATTACTAAGATCAGATCTGAAATCAATGAAATTGACAACAACAAAAAAATACAATGCATCAGCAAAACAAAGAATTGAGTATTTGAAAAAAGAATAGATGGACAGACCCCTTGCCAACTTCATCAAATGAAATTAAGTACTAATATTATTTTATCAGCCCTAGTCACTATGTCCTAAAGAGTTGCTGTTCTTGGCCTGTTTGCTCTGCTGAGGATATGTCTTGCCAATTCTCTTTTTCATTGTGGTGGAACATAGTGATACCCTCTTTGACGTCCATAGGAACATATAGAACACAAGGAGCACAGAGAAGCACATTGGAGCACAGGCCTGTGGCAGTCAGAAGGAAATAATCATAAACCGCACTGTGCATCTGCCCCACTGCACTTCCCAGAAATAAAGAGACTGAAAAGAAGTCTAACGCAGCATAGCAGCACTGCAGTCACCACCCTTGATGTGCCTGCCATGGAGACTCAAGATCTCCCTGAGCCGTGGGTGCACAGGACCACATTGCTTGGGTAGTTGATGGCCTGTCACCCATCATTAGTACCCTTCCCAGTTTCATTTGTTTTGATGACATCCTTCTTACTGGTTTTAACTTATTTTCCAAGAAAGTACACCACTATCCAAGTATGTCACCTGAGAAAATTACTGAGGTGAGTTTCAGATCTGTGGAGAATGTGTCTTAGTCTTGGTCTGCTGCTGGCAAATAGACTTTTCTGTATTTGGGGGTTTAAAGAATGGCACATCTTCTCCTGCAGGTTGCATAATAATGCTTAATGACTGGCTCATCTTTCTACTCCCCTTGTAACAATGAGATGAGATTTGTGTGTCTGTGATTTTTGCGGGGTGTAGGGCTTTTGGGAAACCCTCCCTTTGCCAATCTGACTGGAGTGAGGTGAAGTCTTAATGTAGTTTTGATTTGCATTTCTCTACCAGTGATTTAGAACACTTTCTCAGGCATTCATTGGCTTGTTCAATTTCCTCAGTTGAGAAGTTTCTGTTTAGCTCTCTGGCCCATTTATTGATTGAATTGTTTGTTTTTGATATTGAGTTTTTGAGTTCTTTGTAAATTTTGGATATTAGTCTCCTGCCAGAGGAATCACAGGCCATGACTCTCTCCTATTCTGAAGGTTCTCTTTTGAAAATTTTGACCAATTCCTTGGCTCAGCAAAAGCATTTTAGTTTAATAGCATCCCACTCATTGATTCTTGACTTTAATTCTTTGCTTTGGGAGTCTTGTTGAGAAAGTCTTTGCCTACTCCCATATGCTGGAATGTTGGTCCTAATTTTTCTTCTAGCAGTTGTATGGTAGCTGTTTTAATTCCTAGTTCCTTCATCCATTTTTATTTGATTTTTGTGCAAGGTGAGAGAAAAGGATCTAATTTCAACTTCCTGCAAATGGCTGTCCAGTTTGACCAGTACCATTTATTGAATAGGGTGTCTTTCTTCCATGTTATATTTGACCCCTTTGTCAAATATTAGATGTTTAAAGATTTGTGGGTTTGTCTCAGAGTCTTCTATCTATTCCATTGGTCTTCATTCCTATTTTGATACCAGTACCATACTGTTTTTATTACTAAAGCTCTATAGTATAGTTTTAGATATGGTATTGTGAAACCACCTGTTTTTTCTTTCTTAGAATATAAACAATAACAGATGCTGGAGGGGTTGTGAGGAGATAGGAACATTAGGACACTGTTGGTGGAACTGCAGACTGGTTCAGCCACTCTGGAAAGCAGTGTGGAGACTCCTCAAAAAATTAAGGATGGATCCACCATATGACCCAGCTATCCCTCTTCTGGGTATTTTCCTGGAGAAGTTAAAATCAGCACATTACAGCAACATGGCAAAATCTATGTTCATAGCAGTTCAATTTACAATAGCTAAATTATGGAACCAACCCAGATACCCCTCACTGGATGAATGGATCCAAAAACTGTGGATCCAAAAACACAATGGAATTGTGTTTCAATGGAATTCTACTCAGCAATTAGAAAAACAATGTTGCGGCCTTTGAAGGTAAATGGATGGCAATGGAAGAAATCATGCTGAGTGAAGTTTAGCCAAACCCAGAGAGTCAAGGGTCAGATGTTTTCCCTCATTTGTAGAGGCTAGAGCAAAACCCAGGCTTGGGTTAAAGATTGTCAAACTTACGTATTAGGCCCGCAAAGGTGTAACAACACATAATCTAGGGGAACTATAGATATGGGGGGGGTATAGGCAGAGGGGACTGGAGAGGGAGATATGATAGGGAGGAATCTATGGAGACAATCAGCAAGGTAGCATAGTCTTTACTATGCCCCCCCCCTTTGCAGGAATCCAGATAATACTTATGCAATCATTTAATTATGGAAGGGTCACAATCTAAACATTTATATTGGCTGTAGGGGCAAAATATAGAAGAATCAAGAGACTGGGGTATAGGCATTGTGAGGGTAACTGGTTTAGGAGCAAATACATACCATATTGTTACTTTATACGCATTTATGATTGTGTAATAACACAACTCCTTAATAAAAAATAAGTAAATTGAAAATTAAGATTAAATGAGAAAGAATGCTATCGATGACTGAACAGTTCTTCATTGTAACAGACATTTCTAGCATCTTGTGCCTAGATCAACAGCTTATGCAGCCTTCTGAATGTCCAGGTAACAGGAAAAGTTATAAGAGGAGAAAAATGAGATGAGATGCCAACCATGTATGTATAAGGCATGGATTCTGAGAGAATTTCGGAAACCTCAGTGTCCAGATGTGTTGACCTGAAGAACCAACAGCTCAGGTCTTGATTGCCTGAACAGGTGGCAGGCGAGAGTGGGGGCTTGATGCCACTCAAGCCTCCCATCCCGGAGGAAGCCATCAGCTCTGACACATTCCTGTCTCTAGTTCTCACACATGGTATGGTTCAAAGAGAGGTGGAATCACAGTGCCTTCATAGTTGGGAAATTCATGTGACTGAAAAACATCTATCCCAGCCCTTGATGTCCTTGTTCAGGTCAATGCTGGTCCTGTGTTGACAGTAGCCAACTGATTTATTTTTATCTGAACAAATGGGATCAATAAACCCATACTTGTTCTTATAGCAACTGTTTAAGTAAAATTTGTTGCTAAAACCCAGCAGTTCTCTGTACTACTTTAGTTATCTAAAAATTAGAAGGCAAAATCAGTATATTAATTCTCAGTTTAAAAAAAATCTTACTGGAAAGAAATGTGTTCAATAACAAATTTTTTAAAAATAGCTTTCCCCAATACCATAGAACACTTGCCAGTTTTACAGCATCTCTCCCAGTGAGATACAAGTTGTTTTGCCAATCTAGAGAGTGAGTCTTGTTCACCCATTATGCAGTTATGTCTCGTGTTTGTTTTTAACATCTGTGTGGCTTTAAATTAGATTTATCTTTCACAGTCCCATTTCCTTCAATGTAATGGTCATTAATGAGGTCATAGTCTTGAATTTTTTATAATTATTTTGATCATTGCAAACTATATTGTTAATAATACCTGATTAGGATGTCCCTGCCAGCAGCCATCAAAAGAGCAAAGCTGCATGAAGAGAAAAAATCATTTTCAATTAGATTTACCAATAGTGAAGTCAAAGGCAGCATGAGTAATTACTACAAAATCCACAAATCAATAGGTATTCTCTTTCCTGACTATTACGAATGTGTCTCTGGTTTTCTTCTTGCCATGGTTCATTTTGGGGCAGCAGTACAGTAGGGCTTCAGTGTAACCACCATATTCTATATAGAACAGGATTTGAGAAGAGCCGTGTGTATACCTTGGAGTGAACCCAAAAGGGTCAGCTATTTAGGTATCAGGGAGCTCTTATTAAAAGGTGGTATTACCCACCACCACCACCACCACCACTACAAATGGCATAGTGCACAAATCAGTGTTGTGTAAAAGCCACGGTATATAGTGAAATTTGAATGTTTTTTATTTTACAAAATATTATTTACTATAGCATAATATACTTTATAGTTATAAACTCCCCATAGATCCATGTAATCATCTTATGTAACTCTATTTCCAGCCCTTTCTAATTTAAGAGAAACAGTAGTATCCAAGCATGGTTGGTATTTGTGGTTGCTGTTTGTTTTCCATTGGTATCCACTGGAGTTGGCTAAAATTCAGGTACCCAGCAGCTTAGCTATTTCCAACTTGCTGTGGTCAATGCTGTGGAAATTATTGCTGAGATAAATATATTTCTGTGAAGAACATGATGAGCACTGGCTGGACTGCCCTGTGCTTTCATCTGATGCTAGCCAAAAAGAAATATGAATGTGGGGATGTCCATAACTCAGATTGTTCTCCAGCCTTAGTGATACGGACTAAAGATGCTATTATGAATCATGACTTACAAGTTAAATTGAGGTCACTAAAAGTTTGCTCGTTCTTCCTCCTCTTAGCCACAGCCTGCGTCCTTTTCTTCTTTGTAACCCTGTGCTAGCCTTCTGGGAAGAATTCTATAGCAGATAAAAGTGATAAGACATCTACTAAGACTAAGGAAACTCCCTGTTTTCTACAACTTATGAATAATAATATTGTAAGCCAAAGAAAGGCATCTCTTTTGAGCATAGCAAAACTTTGTCTTGATTTTGACTGCATCTTTTATTCATGAGTCCATCTTTCAGAGTTGGGCATTTGCAATAGGTATTCTCATTTTTGCTACCAATTATCAAGCAAAAATATACAAATCTCAAAAGATGAAATTGAAAATGCTAGTGGGGATTTTTCAATGTAATTTGCCCTGTGCTTCAAATTATTAAAAAAAAATAAGAATTTCCTCTATACATCCCCAAACTTCTCCACTCACAACAGGCTATTACTGAAACAATTGCTCGTTGCTGAGGTGAAGGAATCTAAGAACCCTGTCACTTACTGTTAATGCTCTAGGAAGAAAAACTCTTCTTCCTAAGATGGAATGTCCGCATTATAAGAACTCAAGATGCTAACACCAGTTTAGTGGAATGATTAAATTGATTAATGAAATTTATTTTTAAAATCCATTAATACAGGAAAAATCTGAGGATGAAGAATAAGTAATTCTGATTACCTCAATTCTTAAATTCTCTTTTTTATTTTGAATTTAACATTTGGTAGCTATTGAGAGATTTGGAGGAACCCAAGGAACATGGAAGAAAATTTTACATTCCAACTATATATTCCCATTTGTGAATGAGGCAAGGGGTTTCTAGTATAAATAGTCAATGCCAGGTAAAGGATTTATTGAGAGAAGTAGACTAGGTAGGTTAACTTTGTTTCACCTTCTGTCTCTTTAAATCTAAGCCCTTGACTTCTGGCCCTGGACAGGTTCTTGGGTACTTCCTCTTCATTTCATTGCTCCTGGTAGGAATCAGAACAGTCTTGTCAGTCATTTATAAGTTCCGTCTATTTGTTTATAAAGCCCAGAGTTGTATCCAGTCAAGGTTTGAGCTCTCCCCATCCCCCCAACCTAGCTTGCAGTGTGAGGTCAGCTTGCCACACACTGATCTGTCACCTCCTGGCTAGCCAGCTCTTTCAGACCCCTCTGGAATTGAGCCAGGGGAGGCTTGACCAGGGGTAGACATGTCCAGTGGAGTTGTGAAGTTGCCATGTGGCTCTGGGCTTATGGGTGGCCTTTTCTCTTCTGGAGTCTTTGTGCAGTTTACTTAGCCTCAGGGTGCAAGCCTTAGCACTACTGCTGGCTGACCCCAGACCTCCCTCCATATCCACCTACCTGCCTCCCACAGCCCCAGGTTTCTGAGCTCTGCTCAGCCATTTGTCTTTCCGGGCAGAGGCCCTTCCAGGATGACTGGCAGCAAATTCCCTCCTTGGCAGTGGGCAGTTCTCTGGTGTGTAGCTGTCCCCAGTTCTGTCTTCGTTCTGTCACCAGGTAAGTATGCCCCTTACTTACACTCTATAGTCCAAGTCCTTCCCTGATACCCCCCCACCTGTTGGTTTCCTCCCCATCTCCCTCAGTTCTCTGCAAGCAAACCCTTTCCCTCCTCAGCCTAAGGTAGGTGGAGGATGGAGGCTGTGATGGAACTGGTTTGACCAATTTTTGGTGTGTCCTGTATAACTGAAGCAGCACCTGTCTTTCAGATGTAAAGGTGTTTGGCATCTATCTGCTGAGTTATGCATCACCCGACTGCCTTTGGTTCTTTGCCCAAATTCAGAGAGTCTCTTTAACACCATGCTCCAATATATGAAGGGGGTTTCAGGCATTTGCTCCCCCCTTTAGATTGTTCTCTTCAAACTCACTTTCTATCCCTAGTTATTCCCTTTGACCTCTTCAATCTAGGCCTCCAAAGAGAGCTATGTGGGGAAACCCCAGCATTGGTGGCTGTGTGTCGGATCCCTTCCCACTGACTCTGGGCAGGTTGTTCCTGGCAGCCAGGAAAGGAGCTCCAGCTGAAGGGGGGTTCCCGGGACCAGCTCTTGCTCAGTCACACCTGCTGGGGAACAGGGCTCTTGCCTGGCAGGACTTCTGAAGCAATTCAGGACCTTGTCTTCCACCCAGTGAAGCACAGCATAACGATGTCTGAAGATGAACGCTTCAGTAAGCAGTAAACACAGATTTTGCCTGTGTTAAGTTTTCATTTTGCAAATCTTCATGGCTATCAGAGGAGTTAAGATTAAGATTTAGAGCCAAATAATCACTCTCCTTTTAAATAACAGAATATTAAAACAAAGCAGTGTTCTCCTTCAATATTTCATAAAACTCCACCTGTGTTGATTTATCATCTCTCCAGCAGATTTTAAAGCATAAGAGATGTTTCAAAACCAAAAAGAACTTGCAAGAAGGCTCATGAATAATTAAGGTCATTTAGGAGTCATTGTGAGAGACCATTTGTGTTCTTGGAATCCATACACTAGTGAGTAGCGGAACACACTTGCAGTATAAGCTGCCAGGAATTCAGCTTCTCAGAGGAATGATGCTCAAGGAGAAGTCAGCAGAAAGCTTCCCACACTAATTCTTTGCTTTAAAGATCCATTTTATCCCATGGTTTCAGCATGTCCGCAGCACAGTCTGTTAACGTTGCAGTTGAACTGGGAAGTTCACAAACGCCTCTAAGGCTTAGTTGTCATTTCCTGAAGGCTCACTAAATTAGTAACACTGCAGGATAAGGACTCAATCTTCTTTTAATGTCATTGTTCATATTCTTAATACACATAGATCATGCCCTATTATGTAACACTTAATGTGGGGACACTCACAAGGGACCATTGTAGTTCTAATTCTATGTCGTTGTTTAGTACTTTAAAATAGGGAAGTGGGAGGTTTTTTGTGGTTTCTATAATTAATTTTAAAACAGCATTTTACAAACTTTGTATAAAATGTGTGTTCTTATTGGGAAGGAGAAAATCTTAATGCTTCTCACTTGGAGAGATTTTTATTTTCCAGTTTCATAGTTAGGTATTTCCACAATCACAGTAACACAGCCAACATTGAGGCTCTCTTGCAAGGCTGTCCTACCAGAATGTTCCAGCTAAAGGAAGTAGAAGTGAGAGCTCATGGAAGGTGTCCTGCTGTGAGAGATTTGCTAAACCATAACCATCCTCCGTATACATTGTCCCTCTCCACACATACGCCCTGTCTGTCTGCAGTTCCTAGCAATCCTAATTCCAGATCAAAACGAGGATCTGGCTGCTTGGATCACCTTATCCTCCTCCCTCTCATCTCCCTGTGACTACTCCAGGAGTTGGAAAAAGAAAAAAGAAAAAAAATATGTGCTGCTTCCACCTGAAATAAAATCACTGTTCCTCGCCAGGGCTCAGGAACGCTGCTTGATACAGTCCTATTCCTCATGACTCATCTCTCGTCCTTGGGCCCATGGTACCCTCACTCACACCATCCTCTTTTCTGTTATCTCGTACGTATCCCAATCAACAATTATGCCTGTCAGTCTGCTAGAGAACCCGTCCTGACACCAATGACACTGAGTACGGTGTTCGTAGCTGTACGCCAGGTGCAGAGACCAGTGCAAGATGTATGGGCTCAGTACAGAGTTGATGAATGGAGAAAGGGTGGAGTGAATGAATGTTGTATACAAACTTGATGTGTGCATTTATATTTTTCCCACATGAAATTATTGTTAAACCTGCAGGGCAATGTATGTTGCCACTTTTTAATTATTTAAATCAGTGGTCACATTTCCTCATCAATTTAATGTGAGTGCATTTGATTTGTGAAAGCTGTGTTTCTAGTTACAAATCTAGGATCATATGATGTATCATTTTGAAATAGTTCACTTTTACTCTCTCCTGCTTACAAGGAAAACTTTGGGGTCTAACCCTAATCTAACCTGAAATTTGGAGCTGAAATTTGGCCAGAATACTGAATTAAATTGTTGACATTGTGCCATTAATTGGGGCCTGCTTGCCATTACTGTAAGCTCCTAAGAGTCCTTTCCCTCTCCTCAGAAGGGCCCAGCAGGCACTATCTGGGTGGGCCTGGATGCCAGGAGGGGAATGATGCCCCCTGAGAAAGGCAACACTTGCCCCGCTACAGCACCACTTCAGAGTCGCCCTCCTGTGGCTGCTTTGGGGAACTGCAACCTCTGCAGTGTCGTTTCTACGTAATATCATTTGTCAGTATTGCATTTGTGGTTAACACTCTAGTGTTACTTAATATTTTGTCCTTGATATTAAGATACGAGTTTCATATTTTCTCTAGATAGTTTCAACATGTTTTCTTTAATTGGTGTGTAATTTCCCTCGAGGATATGTGAAGTTCTTGTAATTTTAATATGATCTTTTCCACATAAGAATCTCATCTACATTATCACTGTTATCCTTTTCAATGTTGCAGTAATATCTGCAGTACTTACCTACTAGAGTAAGAATAAAGTTGGTTTTAAGATGTAGTGCTTCATGTATAAATAAACTTCTAAGAGCATAGCTGATGTGGGTCAGCTGATGGACCTGTCTTCACGCTCAATTATCCCTCCACTGCTTCTTACGTACTTTAGGATATTTGCTGAGCTGAATATGAATTCAGTCACTTCACAACAAAATGGTTTGTGAAGCAGGGGTTGGGACCTGCTCTTTAATTTTCATTTCTTTGAGATGACTTTTTTTTTTTCATGGTTTCTATTTTGCTCTCTTCAATTGACATAGAGTACGTTTCCTGATGGGCGGACGTCATGGAGAATTTAAGTTCCTGCCTCCCTCTGGATATGCCCCTTGCTATGAAGCCTTACTTCCCAAAGAGAAGATGAGATTGGAGCCTGTAAAAGAATATAAACGTGATGCTGATGGTGTCAGAGATCTTTTGGGTACCACCCAGTTCCTCTCGCAAGCTTCTTTCATCCCATGCCCCATAGATACCAGTCAGGTAGGTTTAAGTTGCCAATGAGAGGCAACTCACTTAGATAAAGTGAGGTGAAATCCTTCTTCTGTGTTGTCTTTGAACCATTCTTACCATACATTCTGTATAAATGTGCCGTGTGAACAACTATTTTTGTTTCTACTGTGTGCACAGATTGAGTTTAAGGACTTCTTAATCGATGAGCATACAAGCACTTGCTTCATGCAAGGCACTGTACTCCACCAAGGAGAGGCAAAAATATGTCAGTGTTCTCTGAGAATTCACAACCAAGTTGAAGACGTAAGAAGCAAATGTGTTATTTTTAAAAGGCCAAATGTAATAAATGCAGAAAGAATATTATGCATAAATAAATGCTAGAGACATCCTTAGGCTAGAGTATTGCTAGGAGTCTGCAGAACAGATGGAATTCAGTCAAGGCCTTTAGTAAGCATAAGTGGGGCGGAGTGTCCAGGGTGATAAACAGGAATGGGGTGAATGATGGCCTAGAAGCAGAAACACAAAGTAGGAGCAAGTGGCACTGGAGATTCTCCCATGGCTGGACGGTTGGAGGACATTCAGGAGGCAGCTGGGAAATAAAACTGAAAGGAACAAGTTAGTATGGAGGATGTGGAAGTGCTGATGGATGGACATTTCCTCTCCCTTCCTGGGGCCTGTATTTTGAGAGGGACATAGTCACAGGGTATGACAAGGGGCAGAAGAGCTTTTAGCAGTTTCGTACAGACCATTGCTGTTGGAAACATTATCCTAGACGTTATAGAAAATGAATGAAAAAGGACCTTGCTTCTAAGGCATTTGGGGTTAATAGTCTGTACGAAGAATAGGTCTTTCAACCTGAATTATGTCTCTAGTATGCATTTACCATGGCATTCATATGACCCTGTCACTTTCAGATGTGTCTCTGTATGTGTAAGTTTGTTTCTTACCTCCTGTGGCTAGTGATTGCAAATTCCCGTAAAATAGGAAAGCCGCAGTTCTCTGCCTGCTCCCAGCTGGGTACAGCCCCTTGAATATCAAGAAGGATTGGTAGGAAACTCAGATGAGTTTGTGAGCTAGAGATCATCCCAGATAGTCTGGTTCCTGTGTTTTCTGTATGTTGAGAAGGAAAAGCTCTTCTTCCACCCTCCTCTCTTCCGTAACTGGAAACCTGCAAATTAAACTGAGACTAACAGATTAGCAACAGAAAGGGATCAATTTTAATCTCCTGGTACAGAGTTCACAAAGAAATTTGACACCAGAAGGAGGTTAGCATTGGGAGTTTATATGTCATCTTAGTAGAAGGAGAGGGAAAATAAATGACTCTGGGGGAAAACAGGTGGGTCCCTGAAAGAAGAGAAGAGAAATTTGATTGGTTTTATGACAGCGTCTGTTTGGATGTGGTGCTGACATTTCTCTGGTGCAAAGAGTGAGTCTTTCCTGGGAAGGAATAGTTGGATTCTTTGGGGAAGCTCTTCATTTAGGCAGATGATGAGAATTGAGAAAATGCCCCTTCCTGCATCAATTGTTTCCAAAGGTCTTCATCCCAAAATAATCCTTATGCCATTATGGCAGATTCTGAATCCCGCCAGATAATAAGTTTGAAGGCCAAAGACCAAAGCAGCTTCTCTGTGGACACAGGGCTATGAAGCCCAGGCGGGGAGACTGAGGAAGGTGGGCTCTCTACTCCAGCTGCCTCTCCTGCTAGTAAACAGAAACATTGGCTTCCTGGAGGAAGCTGGCTCAGAAAGAGTTTCTAGGCATGAGGGAGCATTTGCATGAGGGAGGAGAAGGGGGTTTGACCCAAGAATGAACAACATTCTGCAAACATGCAGAAGTTAAGGTTTGGAAATCACAGAGTAGAGACACAGCCACAAGCTGGAATAACTGATATCTAGACACAAAGCTGAATTTGTGAGGACCCGGTAACTAGGGACATGTTGTTGGGCAAACAAGTAGTAGGGAAGTTCTCTTGGAAAGGTGCAATTTAGCACCTTAAATAAGACCTTATAATTTTTTAGAGTCTATCATCCTGTGGAATTACTGTCAGAGGAGAAGTTAAATGTAAGATACT
Organism: Aplodontia rufa; assembly: GCA_004027875.1. NCBI lineage: Eukaryota > Metazoa > Chordata > Mammalia > Rodentia > Aplodontiidae > Aplodontia > Aplodontia rufa. The sequence goes on along the minus strand of PVKS010006921.1, from coordinate 61,050 downwards.
CAGGCATAGGACACTCTAGGGGCACGTTAACCCTTGGCAGGGGAAGCATCGTTAACTGGAGCACTTCATGCCCAGCCTAAGTGCTGCCCAGCCCCTTGCAGAGCACAAGCAGAAGGCATCCAACTCCCAGCACCTTCCCTGGAGACTCCCAGTAGGTAACTGTCAGGCTGGTGTTGCTTTGTCCTAGGTAATTACCAATTTAGGTCATTGAAATTATGATATGACATTGTTTGTGGAGGCCCCTTTCCTCTGCAACCTACTGCATTTTCCCTTTTCACCAAAGTGTTCTAGTTCCTCTGACCTGCAAATCCACTTTCAGGCTGTGATCAACTACAGAACACTTATTTTAAACATATTACCTTAATTAATCAATAGAATCCATGTGTCATTATAACTCGTTTGCTAATAACTTCCCCCATCTTGCTCCTTATCAAAGCATCATGCCACTTACTTTAACATTTCCATAATTAGATTGTTGATTTCTTTTGTTCTTTTTTATTTTTTTAAGAGAAGGAGAAAGAATCCATTTTATTCAGTTTTTCATCTGGTTTTCACTTAAGAAGTCTGGAAATGTTTGCGGAGTCTACAATGAGAGAAGAGCAGCTTACACTTGGCTAGTTCATCTGGTCTTAAGAGTGTCGAGGAGCTCTTAGGGGACTCTCAGGAGCAGAATGTTTTAATGGGATTTTTTTGTTGTAGACTCATCTCTCTACCTGCAGCAGAATGAATAGATTGGGGCTTAGGGAGAGCAATTATGAGGCTCTTTCAGTGGTCTAGGGAGAAAATAATGAGATTGAGTGACAGAGAGGAGGGGGTTCTTCAGATAGGATCCTAGGCAATAGCAAATAAAAGGTAAGAGACTAGGATGACTCCCAAGCTTGGGGCAAGAATGAGGTCATTTAACAAAAAGAAAATAAAAACAGGAAGCAAAAAATATTTTGAAGGAAAAGTAAGGGACCCTGGTTTGGGTAGCATATGGAGGTCACTCTGATGAAAAATCCTACAGGCATTTAGAATGGTAGATCTGAACTTCAGGAGAGACCACTGCTAGAGGTACACTCACTTGGCCCTGATCATCTGTGGGTGACATGTGTGGTGTCTCCCAAGAGGGAGCACAGTAAGAAAATGAGGGAACCATTCACAGACCAAGAACCTGTAGCACAAATGCCTGCAGGGAAGACCTGGAAGGGATGGTCAGAGGGACCTCGAGGAGCAGAGAGGAAGCCAAGAGGGAAAGAGACAGCTGGAGGCATGTTAAGTCAAGCAGGGTGAGGTCAGAATGCCTGTGCATTCAATGGGGCATCTGAGTGCTATGGATTTTATCATAGATTTTAATACAAATGATTCTTATAGTTCTGGATTTTTACTCAGTTCTTTTCCTTTAGGTTGTTTTGCCACCTCACCTGGAGAAGATCCGAGACAGACTAGCTGAAAATATCCATGAGCTTTGGGGAATGAATAAAATAGAGCTCGGCTGGACTTTTGGCAAAGTACGTGTTTCAGCGGCCGGGCAGAGTGGAGCCCTGCCTCATCTTGATACCTGGAAGGGTTCTTTAAAGACTCAAATGAGTATGGGAACCTCATGAGCCAAAGCTCACCCCCTTCTTCCTACCACCCCTGGGGCTCCTGCAGTCAGGAGCCCTGAAGAGACCAGTTCTCCACAGACAGAACCAGGAGTCCCTTTCCTGTCATCCTTCCAAAACCTGGGTTTTCTAATTCAGACACAAGTGGGTGCAGTCATCCCTCAGCACCTCCCATAGAACAATCACATCTCTGCTTTTCCCCTTCAGAAAAAGCTGTCCTCTCTGCATGGGTGGTGAAAACCCCCTGATTGATTGCTTTGGAATCAGAAGTTGTTTAGCAGGCTTTCAGATGTAGCACTAAGATTAATGGACACGAAGGGAGGTTAGGGAATCTCTTTCACTAGAAAGCATTTTTCACAGCAAATGTAAATTGACTTTGTCCCGTGATTTGTATGAGGTCACATTTGGAAGCAGAAGGACAGGTGAGTTCCAAAGCTTCCTGTGACCCTGACACTCTCCATGATGCATATTGCAGCTTAGTTACTAAAAGTTCCCTGCACACTAACACTTCTGTATTTATAGAGCTCCAATAAAAAAGATTCTTCTTACATATGACCACTCTCTGCTGTGGAATACCACACACCTTTCCTTTAGAGAACTTGGCACAATTGCACTTTTACGTTTATTCCTCTGAATATTTTGTTACTACTTCCTAACCCTGTTTACTTTACAAGGCTGGGGCAGTCTGCATTCACAATGGAAATCCTAACAGCTAGCTCAGTGTCTGGTATATAGTTCATGTACTCAAAAAATATTTGTTAATGAATGAATGAATTGATGTTTGGATCCGCACTGTTCAATACAGTAGCCAGAGCCACATGTGACCACCTAGCGCCTGAAAGGTGGCTAGGCTGGATTGAGATATATTCCAAATGTAATTACATACTGGAATTTGAACATCAAGTAAAAAAAAAAAATGTGTGTGTATCCTAAAAATTTCTTATATTGATTACTTGTTATGATAATATATTACATAAGAAATAAACTACATTGTTAATATTTCATCTATTTTTTCCTGCTTTTCTAATGTGACTGCTAGAAAATTTGAAATTGTAAATGCAGTGCACATCTGTGGCTACTGTTCCGTTTCTGGCAGCTGCAGGTCAGGATTCTGTAAGTTTTTCTGTACTGAAGAATGCTGCCCTTTAGTAACATTATGGTCCCATGAATTTTTTGATGAACAGAAGCATGGCTACCACACATGAAATTGCTTTTCTGAGAAACTATGTTCTAAATGCAGGCACCTGTGTAAAAATAGATTCAGGGAGTACAGGCCATTGGCAGCTTGGGGACTATACATCATTTACTGGAGAGAAGATCGTAGGTTCACCTATCACCAAGTTGCTGTCTTTGTCTTGCCTGATATGAGCTGTCTGGGCCGTGTTTCAAGACATGTTCATTTCTGTTTTCCAGTATAGTGCCAGCTGTCAAAACTTAAATTATACTCTTTTTTTATTTTGTCACCTAGATACGGGATGACAATAAAAGACAACACCCCTGCCTTGTGGAGTTTTCAAAGCTCCCTGAAACTGAGAAGAATTATAACCTTCAGATGTCAACTGAAACCTTAAAGTGAGTGTTTAATTGAATTGCAGTTGGACTAAACAGTGAGTGGATGATTTTATGCATTATAACTAAACTGCAAAGGTATGTCTCCCTTGCCTGAAAACATGACACATTCTGATAAATTAGCAGGGCTGGTGATTGTTCGTGTGACAAGAGGATTTAGCAGAGTGAATAACCAATCCGCCATTATTATTTAGTATATATATTTCCTCAGAGACCAATTTCTATTTGCTATGATGGTGGAAAATGTGTAGGAGGCAGAAAAAGGAGAAAAACAGAAGCGAAGGACAAAGTGCCTCTTGTAGTTCATAGTAAGATAAAACCTGTCTAAAAACCAATGAGAAACATTTGATTCACCAAAATTCAATTTTAAAGCAGCTCAAGCTTCTTCATGATCCCACCCAGGGTTCTGAATAAGACCCTCACTTTTCTAGCCCAAGTGTTTTTGTTGCCTATTCTGTTTTTGTATTTCTCTGTTCGCTCGCTATCAGTACAGAACATCCTAACATGATTTTGTTGATAGAGCAGTGCTTGGTCTCATAGGCTCACACCCATAATACCTTCAGTTGCACTGATGCTTCCCAAGGGAACAGCTGTGAACTCCACGGTGTCAGGGAGAGCTCGAGGCTCTATGCAGACATCACACAGCAAATATTTGCTGACCTGTGGGTCAGATATGAGAATCCTACATGTTTGGCGGAATTAGAAGCCAGATGTAATTCAAAGTGAAATTATAAACTGGAAAATGTCTCCCAGAGAGGCAATTAATTAGCAAGCTTCTTTTTTGTATTCTGTTGCTTGCTGTCATCAGCATCCAAAGTTAACCAGTGGTGGCCCATGGGACAGTCAGACCAGGGACCTCTGTTTCTATAAATAAAATTTTATTGTAACAAAGCTAAGCTCATTGGCTTACCCATCATCTGTGGCTGCTTCTGCTCTGTAATGGCAGAGTCCAGTAGTTAGAACAGAGATGTGTGGTCCCCAAAGTCGGAAACGTTGACTACCTGTTCCTTCCAGGAAATGTTTGCCAACCCCTGATGTAAATGCATGGCTAACATCCATTTTTATCAGGTCAGAAGCAGGTAGGGATCTGGCTTTATCTTGAAATTCATTCTTATCTTGTCCTTCTGTTACCTCAGAACGCTGCTGGCCCTGGGGTGCCACATTTCTCATGTTAACCCAGCTGCTGAGGAGGAACTGAAGAAGGTCAAATTGCCCAAAAAGTAGGTGATTTTTCAGTGGCTCACAGCTTCATGCTTCAGCCTGAATTTTCAAGCTGAGAGGGTGGGAGGCCTGTGTACCAAGGCAGACAGCAGCTCAGGTCCTAGTAGCACCAGCTCAGAATGTTCCCAGTTATGTAGCATTGAGACCCTTGGACAGAAGCCTGCTGAGCTACCTGCTGTCTCTCCTCTTGCTCCTTCTACCCAGACCTAACTCTACTTTTAGTTTTGAGTTAGGAAGGGTATGGAGACCTCAGATGGTGGTGCTGTGTTTGGTCTATAAGAGTAGCAGTTGGCAAAGGAGCTCAAAAATTGTTGGTAGTCACAGCACAGAGTCACTCCTATGGCACTGGGCCAGCCTTGTAAGTCCTTTGTGGAAATGTAAGGCTCTGCCAAGATTTCATTGGCCCCCTAGATCTGCATGTTTCCCACTCTCCCTCCCACTCCAGCATTCAGACAGTCACACATTCTCACACATTCAGACACTTGCTCCCGGTACATCCATTGGCCGCCTCGCTGTCTCGCTCATGTGCTCCCGCGTGTGTCAGCCCTGGGGACATGCACATTTGCATGCAGGTGTCATTGCTACTCTGGCAGCAAGGCAGTGCCAGCTTCAGTCAAATGCTTGTCTTCCCCTTCTCTCCTTTTAAACTTTCCAATTGCCAGGCTCCACTCACACACGCAACTCCTGTGGCCAAGAAAGCACATTAGGGAGATGGTGGCTGGAGGGGTGGTCTGCTAGCCGAGGTTGCTGGGGTGGGCTTATATTGCTGCATGTTGACTCTGCCCAAGAGCAGGCATTCTGAGAAGGTGGACTCGGGACAGTATCTATGTCTACAGTAGACTACCTCATGCTGCTCAGTTTCCTGGATAGAACGAGCCCCGGTCTATCACATTTGGCCTCTGGCCCTGGTCTGGGCAATCAATGACCCTGAGGCCACAGACATCTTTGAACTCACATTCCCACGTGGCTGTGATTAACTGCTCTCCTGAGATTCACTCCAGAGTGCCCCAGCCTTCTCCTTTCACACTGTATCTACCTCAACTACGGAACTCTCTCACATCTTCACCTTAGCTATGAGATAGACATTTGAGGCTGTGACTCTGCATCTGGGCAGCTAACTGCTAAGGTCACTTCAAGCTCACAGACTCTCTGCTGTCATGATATTTTTTTAATTCCAAAAGTAGAGGTTTAGCTTTCCAAGACAGACTGACCATTTTATGCTGATTTATGAAAAAGCATTTGGCTCAAGGTCTTGTCCTTGCCAATCTGGTTTTGACTTTTTATGTTTTCAAAGTAGGATGAAAGAGCTGGTAGTAATGTTACAGTGCGCTAAACATAACTATTATTTGTAGGGCACACAGGGAGTTTAAAAAAAAATTAAGGGTGGACTTGCACCAACCTTCTACTTCTCCTGCAGTCTCCTTTTGAAATTTGTGCCACAGTAAGATGGAGTGACAGTGGATTAAGGGCTTCACCTGTGAGCATGAAGTAGAGCTGAGCTGTCCATCAGCTACAGAATGGAACTTCTCCCTGGGAACTTCTGACTGTAGCCTCATTTATCTAAATTTGCTTACCATGTGCTTTTGATCTAAAATCTGGAATGAAAGAATCATACTGATCTGTTTAAAATATATCTACTTTCACATATACTTGTAGCTACATGATGTCCAATGGCTATAAGCCAGCCCCTTTGGATTTGTCTGATGTGAAGCTGCTACCTTCTCAAGAAATTTTAGTGGATAAGCTTGCTGAAAATGCACACAATGTTTGGGCAAAAGACAGAATAAAACAAGGATGGACCTATGGCATTCAACAGGTGAGATATGCTGGGTCAAGCACACTGCAAAAGTTAGGAGATATGATTATCCATCAAAATGTCATTTTGCTCTGAAAAGTTGGACTGTAAGATGAAGCTTACTCTTGCACACTGCAGTCTCTCACACTGCAGTGTACTTATTGCTTATAGAATCATGGGCTGGATAGAATTTGTGATGGTTACATTGACTTTGATTCCAGGTGTAATTCCAATTTTGAAAAAATGGACAGGTTTACCTTTCCTTATCTTTTTAGAAAATACATTCATATGTGTTGCCCTGCATGTACACCCACTAGCTGTACTTTGTCTCATATTCTGCCATGCTGATTGCATTGTGGACAATTGAGCTTTCACGCCACTTTCCAGAACCAAGGCTAGAAGTAAATCAATATCCTAGGTCAACACTGGTTTGGGGATGGTCCCAAATATCTAATGGTGAGGGTGAAAAGGGGAAACTAGCCCAGGAAAGGGCAAACCAGCCAGCCTAGAAACCTATGTCCCCTTATCTCAGTCCCTTGCCCTAGGAAGAATTCCTGGCTTGAACAGGAAGGACCCGATCAGCCAGGTCACTGACATTTAAAGCCAGGGTTCAGTTCTAAGCCATATGACACATCTTTTTCCTTAAAATACTTTCCTTGACTTGGTGGTAGGGTTAGTATCAGGGAAGTTTAGGGGTGGCTATATGTACATGAGTTACTTCATACCTGAGCTGCCAAACATGCACCTATCTGGAACCCAAGAAAACTGCAACCATGAAAACCATGAATGGTGGAGTAGTGAGTTCAAACAGCAAGTCATACAGATCAGTGCAAGTGATGTTTTCTGCATTGCCTCTGCTGCCTGCTTAGTCCCTACTGAGGAACTAAGATGACTCTCCGTCAGATGTGTAGTTTTGCAATAAAATGGACCCATTCTGGCCACCATCTCTTCTGATGTTTCTCTATGAGGTCTGGATAAGACTCTCTTGTGAGGAGGTTCTCATGATCCATGGTAGCATGACTTTCCATAGGGGAATAGTTATGAAATCCTTTCTGCCTTGCCTTGGGACTGGAGGTTTCTAACCAATTTCATGACACTTGGTTTTATTTGCAGGCTGGCACTACTAAAATGTGCTTTTTTAATGCTAGTTTTGAGCATTAGTAAAAATTTTCCATTTATACTCATTTAATACTGAAGAGAAGTGGCAGATATGTACATTGCTAAATATCAAGGCACTTGGAGAAGAGCTAATAGATGAGTATAAGCCAGACGGGCAGCCAGGAATATGTGAGTAAGACGAGCTATTTGTAAAGTTGACATGTGTTTTCCTGGCACCTCTTTTCTTTGGCTCTACATAGGATTTGAAGAACAAAAGAAATCCCCGTCTGGTGCCATATGCATTACTGGATGAGCGCACCAAGAAGTCCAACAGGGACAGCCTGCGGGAAGCTGTTCGAACATTCATTGGTTACGGATATAACATTGAGCCATCAGACCAAGAGCTAGGTAATGAGCTGAGATCATCATTCTGGGCAAATTTTGCTAAATAGGGTATCTTTAAGGGAAGTGCTAATTTTAAATAAGTCTAACTTATGCTATTAGGAATGGTGGTGTTTTTTTGTATTTTTTTCTTTTTCTTTTTTTTGGGAATGGTACTTTTTTTTTTTTTTTTAAAGAGAGAGGGACAGTGAGACAGAGAAAGAGAGAAACAACTTTATTGAGTTTTTCACATGGCCTCCATTGCCCCAACACTCAGTTGTGTACGTGGTGCTGGGGTTTGAACCCGGGTCCTCGTGCTTGCCAGGCAAGCGCCGAAACCGCTGAGCCACCTTTTTTAAATGGTGTATTTTCTTAAGGGGGACCACGTTTGATTTAAAGCATTATCCCATCAATGTTTCTGTGATGAGCACTTCTGTGACACTTCTGTGAAGCTAAGTAATTCAGTACACCTGATCACAAATCCAAGTCACCTTTATTTCTCTTATTCTCCAAAAATGTATAAGCTTACTTTTCGACCTACTCATCACATCTCCAAGTCAAATTCTAGTGCTGATTAAAATCACCAGCTTATAACTGATGAACATGCTATCATCCTTTACCACAAGAGGTGCCATAGGCCACCAAGGAAGAATTATAAATGGTTCATGAGATGGCTTTGGAATCAGATTTGGGTTCAAATCTTTCATTCCCAGTTTACTGACTAGGTAATTTGAATAAGTGATTAAACTTGTCTGAGCCTCATAAAGACAGTGTCACTGACCTCCCAGGAAGGACTATTGTAAGGACAAAGCAAGAGATAGCCTCTAACAAATCAACTCCAAAGTTATCACTTAGCAAACGGAGGCTTATATTGTTATGAGATGATGGTGATGATTATTGTGCTATAAAAATATGTTATGGTGCACAATGGGAGCTCTGTGCCCATCTTGGTTGTCATCCAGTTCTTTTGAGGAATGTCCCTAATTATTAAAAGTCTGTGTACTCTCTTTCCTTCCCACACCTTCTACTCACCCTTCTTTTCATTATAGCTGATCCAGCTGTGGAGAAAGTCAGCATAGACAAGATCCGATTTTTCCGGGTAGAGCGGTCATATGCAGTCAGGTCTGGAAAGTGGTACTTTGAGTTTGAAGTGGTGACCGGAGGAGACATGCGGGTCGGCTGGGCGAGGCCAGGCTGTCGGCCTGACATTGAGCTGGGGACTGATGACCAAGCCTTCGTGTTTGAAGGCAGCAGGGTGAGTTTGGGTAGTGTTCACACATCCTCAATCCAAGTTCTCTTTCTGCAAACACTTCCCCAGAAGCTGGAAGTGCTGAGTATCTGGATCACAGGCTTCAAAGTGAGAAGCCACCACAACTGTCTAATGGGCATTGAATGAACATTACCTAGTGATTGTTTCTTTGCATTCTTCCCTGGTAAAGGTAAGGACTGTGTCCCCAGTCCTTTCTATAATCACCTCCATATCTGCTCTTTCACCCACACACCATCAGTTCCACTGTACTTTTGGAACACTATGCAACCATTATGTTAGAAATCTTACTAATTTGCCCTGATTGCTATCATAGCTGATTAGGAGCTGGGAGGCTCAGGCCACCTTTACTGATGTCTGTGTGTCTCAGTTTCATTCATCTGTAAGACCACTCCTCTTAAGTTACCCATGATAGAGAGGTGAGTCTTCATAAAATCATGTACCATGACCAGGTAGGAGATACTGTTGCTGTGGTCATTTCTATAGCAGCGTGGGCTTCTAGGACCTCCATTTCTCTAAGCCCTGGGTCTTGTTTTGCAGGGCCAGCGTTGGCATCAAGGGAGTGGATATTTTGGGCGGACGTGGCAGCCAGGAGATGTGGTAGGATGCATGATCAACCTGGACGATGCCTCCATGATCTTCACTCTGAACGGGGAGCTGCTGATCACCAACAAAGGCTCTGAACTTGCCTTCGCTGACTACGAGATTGAGAATGGTAAATCTACCACCTTCCCGGTCCCAGCTCCACAGGGTTGAGGGAAAACCCAGGGGAGCAGAGAGGGGCCTTCCACTTCCTTATTTGGGGTACATTTGTATATTTGAAATTCTTGTGGTGAAGACTATCCCTTATGTTGCCATTTTTAAATAATCAACAAATAATGATAGCATGTACGGAATACACGTAAATTCTAAACTCCCATGTAGATTGACCAAGAAGCTTTCCTCTACCCCTCACACCTTGGCATTCAGGGTATCCTAGGTTTCCCAGTATGACAAAGGAAATGCTCTTTGTGTATATGGCCTAATGTTCTTGACAGGAGAGAGAAATCAGTGAATTAAATAATTATTCTTTTATTCTGATTTGAATTGTCAGTCTGCATGTTTATGTAATTGAACTTGATGCTTTGATGAGAACCATTAAAGCACAAAAGTTAGACTTAGCTGTTTCCTCCAATGAAATGAAATTTATTTTGAAATTCAAACATGCTGTGAAACCAAAGCAGAGTTGCACTTATTAATGGCCCTGAATAGACTGCAATCAGCATGGTTCTTCCAGCCACACAAAGGAACAGTTAGAGCTTATTTCCTGTCTGCATTGCTATGTTCTGTATGCAAGATTGTTGAACACAGGGAGGACTGCAAGTCTAGGAACTTGCTCTTGCCAGGCTGTGTAGCTCCTGGGGGGTCTGGGCTAGACCTATCTGGATTTTACTTCCTTAATCTATGCCAGAGAGTGAAAGGATAGATAAAATAAATTCCAATGTTCTTCCCAGATATGAAATCCTGTCGCAGTGACTTACTGCCTGCTGTATATACCCCCAGAGCTTGGTGGTTTGCCACTTTCTCCTTCCTTACCAACCAGGAGGAGGTTGCTCTGGGTCAGGAGACCTGGGCACATACCCTGCCTCTTCCCCTTCCCTCCAACTTCTCCCTCCCTCCCTGGTGTTAACTTTTTTTTTTTTTTAACTTTACTGGGTCTCATTTCCCCCTCTGAAATGATTAGGGCTCCTTATAGCTCTAAATTCCTGAGACTTTATAAAAAAATCCCCTAAAAATATATAACTACATGGGCAAGAGGGCACAAATATGTGAAACCATGTATATATGTAATATAGATGTGCTTTATTTACAGAATGTTTTCAGTTTTGTAAATGACTTTCATACTTTTTATAGAGATCCATTATTTGTAATGCATGTATCCAATTGTACCTCTCAAGAGTTCTAACGATGTTTCTAAGAACCAAATATTTGGGGAAATAGAAAGGTAGCAACTTAATGTATTTTCCTTCAGAATGACTAACACCTGATGGGGTCACATTTTAATGCCTTCTGAAAGGGTTCAAAAGTCAAAGTTTTAAAGAAAGCACCCTATTTTGGGAGACAGAAAAACATTGCTAGCAGAGGAAGTGTCACATGTGCTGGTTCAGAGGCAAAAGAAAGGGAAGGTTGTAGGTGGCCTTCAGAGCAGTGTAGAAGAGCTGTCCAGATCCATGCAGTGCTGCCCCCTGGAGGACAGGTGGGGAATGAAAAACTGAAAGATTAAAGCTCATCCCCAAGGAAAGCAGTTCCCTGGAATGAAAAGAACCCACAGATCGAGAAGCTTTCCCTAGCTTTCCCATTGAATGAACTAGTAGACATAACTTATCTATTAGTCTTTGGATCAACTGTAAGGATGAGATAAGAATTTTCTATGTTGTGTGAAATGATGAGAACTTTGTAAAATCCAAAGCCTTGATGTTCAAAGTGTGACCCATGTCAGACCAGAATCAAAACATGAATCCAGACAAGAAAATGGGACTCATTTAGACCTGAAAGGGTGAGAAGCAGTGGTATAAATCAAATTAAAATACAATAGCATCAGTGTTAAGGAGCTTGTTTTCTGGTTATAGAATATATAAGATGAAACTATGGAAAGGTGACTAATAATGCAAAACATTAAATTATAAATAGCAAATAACTAATGCAGAATGAAAATTCTGTATTGATGAGATTTGAATTAGATGTTGAATAAAGAGTGTGACTTGTCTGCCCTCAGTAGCAATGTTTTCCCATCAGAGGATGTAATGAGGTTAATGTGTGGCATTGGGGAACTTTAGGAAAGGGCAGGACAGTAGGAAAGTGAAAGATTTGCATACAGGACTAACGGATGATGGAGATGGATAGGTAGACAAGGTGCATGTTATAGCCTAAATACCAAGACTCAGCCCTCCCCTTCAAGAAACTATGGTCTCATCTAGGATAAACACCCTTGAATTTCACTCTCTGGGAAATGAGAAACTGCTACAGGGTTTGAGCAGAGAAATGCTATAAAGGAGAGAGATGTTTCAGGGTAGCTCTGGTTTCGGAGATCATCTATGTTGTAATGAAAAAGAGATGCCTCATAGGCCTTTTGTGTACAGGGACATGATTTGACCTTCAGAATAACAAAGTCTATTATTAGGAAGCTATTTTATAATAGAATTGTACTGTAATATGTTCGTACATTATACTGTGGCATTGTATCACACTTTAATAACACAGCGACAAGATAATTGGAAGGCTCTTTTAGTTCTATGATAGCTCAGGAGTTGGCGGAGGGGCAGCTGAAAGGAAGCTGATGTGCCATTTTTTGATAACAATAGCCCAGAGGCCTGGAACAACCATACAGCATCTCTGTTCTCTGCAGAAGATGGAAAGAGGCATCAATTCTTGTCTTGAGTTGTTAGGAAAACCATTTGGAGATAAACATTTTATGCGTTGTAGTCCCCATATATGCTTGTGTTCTTCTGGTCTCCAGCATGTCAGCCTTGATTCAAGCCCTTCCCCTTCCTCTGGGGGAAGGGAAAGAGTTTGACATCACAGTTTATGGTGTTTGTTTTTAAGTTGTCATCTCCATTCCCCTCTGCATTATAGATGATATGCTCTTATCTGGCTCATTAGAATTTTTCTCATTATTGTCCTGCCCCAGTCCCTGGCCAGGACCTTCACGGTCCTCAGTGTTGTCACTGTATCTGAAAGCTCAGAAGCCTCCAAGGTGAAAGCTTCACTGTTAGCCTTCTCTTTTCCTCCATTTAAAGGAAAGGAAAATACAGTTCTTAACATTTTGCCAGACGTCAGGATGTGACATCTGGAAGAGGCTTCAGTGCGTTCCCCTGAGAGCCATCCACATTCTGCTATAGCTTTGGTGTCTGCAGGGGCAGCCTCCTGGGCTCTTCTTGCCCAGTGGCCTGTCTGAGTTTAGATCCCCCAACTCTGTTGGCAGTTCTTTGAGAAGGAGAAAATGAAATGTATTTGCAAGAAGCGTCGCTGCCATCTGCAGGCACACATGCTGGTGCCAAGGGACTTGCCATGCTCTCTCCAGACAGAGACTGTGCTTCGGAAAGCAGCTGTGGCAGGGGGGCATGGCCACTTGCTCCCTGTGTTTTACACAAGCGTTGTGACCAGCACAAGGTTGCCCCTGATCTCCATCTCCTCCAGGCTCAGGAGGAAATACAAAGGGATGAGTAAAACACAGGACGCTGGGTTGAGACTCTCAGTGACAGGGCTCCCTGGCACCCAACCTGCACAGCCAGCCTACTTGGTCCCTGCCAAGAAGCAGCAGCAGAGCAGTGGAGCAATGGGGCGGAAGAGCTATGGAATGGTGAAGCTGCAGAGTGACTGAGCAGAGGAGTGGTGGCCCACATGCATTTGAGTGCAGGCAGCCAGCATAGCCTGTGGGGCATGGAGCCCACCATGCAGGTGCAGTGAGCCAGCACCCAGGGGAGTGCTGACACCAACCTTTCGGTGGCCAGACATCACACAGATGCCTGCTGCAGAAACCTGCTTCTTATGTCACTGTAGCTCCACAAACACCCCCATGCCAACATTGAGAATATGCAATTCACTAACATCAATCTGCCATTTCCGAAGAAGCAGGAGAAAAGGGAAGCAAGGCAAATCTGAATAAAAATTGGGACTTGAGATTTGACCAATAGCATTAATGGGTTTCCAAACCCTAATTAACATAAATTTGGACCAATTGTCTTAGTATGTTTCCAAACCCTGATTAGCATAATTTTGAACCAATAGCATTAATACTTTTCTCAAATCCTAATTTACATAATTTTGGACCAATAGCAGTGACCCAAGTGCTGTATACATACATACCCCTGGCTGTGCACACTCAGGCAGAGAAAGCCTGCTATCCAGGTCCCCTCTTGCATATTGCAAGAGTTCTGTTCCTGCTCCTGTTTCTTCAATAAATTGTTTTGCCATTCACTCATCCTGGTCTGTGGATTTCATTCTTCAAATTCACAAGACAAGAACCCAGAAGGAGGAAGAACTTGATGGTGAGCTGCTAGAATCTGATGCAATACTGGACAACATTGCCCATCATTGAAAGCTACAACACTTCTCAGCTGCAGAGGACTGCACCTTACACAGACCTCACTGGCTGCAGAGGAAACTCCAGTCTCACCAGCCAACAGGATCAGGCAATCAAACTTCATTTCAAAACTTCATTTTTGTTGGAAACATCCCACAAACGGTCTGGGGCCACTTGACCACCACTCTCCAGGATCTCAGCTTTCCCCTTTCTGGTAGTGCTTCTCCATATCTTTCTTCAGTGTGAAGTAGATTGAAAATGAATCCAACAGTTGGATTTTCTAGAGAACTGGTTTCTTTCCAACCTTTCAAATTATAAAAAGATGACCACCCTTCTGTGTCTCTTCCTAATCACAAAACCAGGGTGAGGCCTTGCAATACCACGTTTATGAGAATCTGGCATCCTCTACAGAACATAAAAGCATGTGTTCTTGCTCTTCCTTTCCTGGGACAGTAACTCCATATGCATCTTGGCTCAAGATGATGCCATTTGGAAGATTCTCCTCAAACCTCTTCAAAGATATCAGCAAAATCACATCTTTTCACCTGCATGTAGGGAAGGGGATTTCTTTACCCTTTTATATTTCTTTTACTTTTCTAGTCTCTCTTGAGGCTGTGAGTTCATTGAATTGTATGCAAAATGTGAATCCTTGTTTATGACAGGGGTTCATAATAATGCCATTTGACCTTGCCAAATGGGTCATTTTATCCAGCTCGACTCCAGAGCGTCAGATGGCCAGCAGTGTGCAGGTAGCCCTTTTCTCTTACTGAGCCTGGGCTGCTTTGTGGTAGAGGGTCTCTGGCTACCTAATCTAGAAGCTAAGTAGTCAACTACACAACACAGGAAAATGATTTGCAAAGGAAAGAAAGAGTTAGTCACCAAAGCAAGTTAGAATAGGTAAGAATTCAAAAACAGGCACCCTGGCTTAAGTCCCTGTTGTTTGCTTTGGACTCCTGCTAAGGTAGTTTTGTATAATGAGTGCTGACGTTTATTAACTATTTGATAAGCATTAGTTGTGGTTTAGTACATCCCTGATACCCACCCCCAATCTGTCCACTATGCAGAATTATAAGATTATATGAAGCATTAATGCCTCAAGTAAAGAAGTTCTAGAAATGCAGCCTCATGGCCAGGTGAAGGGAGCTGGTTAAGTCTCTTGCTGTCAGGTCTTCCTCAGGGAAAGTGCTTGCACTTTAAGAGGATTCATCTTTGCTCTCTGCCTTTCTGAATTTCTCTCATCTGATTAAGCCTTGGGTCTAGCTGCTTTTCTGCTTCACAGAGCTTCCCCAGCTATGCCCACTTAGCCCCCAGGAGGTCCCTACACTTGCCTCCCATTGCTAGCCCATCCCTGCTTTCTCCCCTGCAGAGAGGGCTTCTCCCCACAGGGACAGCACTTCACTGTGTGATGAATGCAGTTCTCTGCCCTGTGACACAACTGCTGTTTAAATCTGGGGCATTCGTCCCCTACAATATTCACTTCCTCTCCTGCATACTGGAGGAGACTGTGACTGGCCTGTGACTCAGATTCCACTTTGTCACTCATGCTTCTCATGACCTTGGTCATGTCTACTGGCTCCTCAAGTCTTCAGTTTCATCCTCAGTAAAGTGTTATCCCCTCTGCTGGTGTCTAATAGTAGTGAGGAGCCCAAGTTTCTTAGAAAAAAGTCTCATGGCAATATTAATTTTCCCCCTTACGTTGTCAGTAGGTCTGAGACTGGGAAGTTATTCAGATAGCCCAAGGTCAAACCATTATTGCTGCTTCCTACCCAGGTCTTACCTGCTACATGCTAATCTCACAAACAAGAAAGAAGGACATTTTCTTAAGACATCCTATTCTCTGCTCACATTGAGGCTAGACTTCTCCATGATCTTGGCTCCAAGATTAAACTAATATAATGGTAGTTATACCCCCATAGAAGAACTGCCAAAATACTATATTGGGAGAAGGGATGGTTTAATACCAAAAAAAAATCACGCTCATATTTTATTCCTTGTTCCCATTTCTGAAACCTTCTTAGGATTGGAACAGTAGTTTTCATTATCTTCCTCCTTTATATTAATCATAGCACATTGCAGAGCCCTCTGTCCCGATGGAGATCCAAGAAAGTTGCCGACAAACTTTATTCCCCATTGCAGTCAGCTTTCCAAAGGTTACTTATTTATAAGGGAAAAAAATCTATAGGAAGGAGATGGTTTAATCTATCACAGTCCTGGGCACAAAACTACCAGAAACACAACAGTGCCCAGGGTGTCATGAGTTGGGTGCTTGTCCACCTGCCCAGGCCATCTGTCCTGAGCAGCCAGGCTCATGGTCTGCTCTAAGCCTATGGTGGCCCTGAGTGGAGGTGCTTGTTACTATCATTCTGCTGCGATTAAAGTTCTCTTTCACTTACAAATGGTATTAAACACATCTGTGTCCTAAGTGAGTTCATAATTTCTAAAATCAACCAGCACGTGTCTTCCTGTTGATCCGAGATGCCCCTAAAATGACCTTTAAATTTCCCCCTGAAAGGAGTGCCTTGGAGCAGTGCCTGTTGTCTTTGTAGGGGCTCCAACCCCAGCTTTAGCCAGCAGTACCAGAGATGTCCCCTCCCTTCCAAGCACTTATCATAGCCTCAGCTGCCTGCCAGCCACCCGTTCCCACATCCTCCCAAATCCAAGATAATTAGAGTTTTCCCTGCTTTGCTGATTTGTTGGTCCACAATTATGATTTATAAATAACACATGAAGATGAATGACAAACAGCTTGAACTTCTGCTTTGGTCTATTCTGAATGGTAATTTTAAATATGCTTAGGATAAAGAAGTGAGCTCGGAGAGATGAATATAGCTGTAGGAAAAGAGAGGAGTTTCCTCTGGCTCCAGCTGGAAGCTCTTATCTGCTTAGGTGAGGGCCAGGAGGAGGGGAATACAAAGACCAGCAGAAGTTTAGTGCCAGCATTTAAAACTTCTTAGCATCATACTTTCCAAACAGGAAGGACCACTGGATCTCTCATCTCACTGAGGAGGACACTGAAGCTGAGAAAAGTTAGACAACTTGGTCCAACTTCCTGTTTTTCAAAAGCAAATTTTATGATGTATATTTAAAGTGTACAATATAATGTGCTGACACATGTAAAAGGTTACTATAATAAAAAATTAGCATGTATTGTTTCACTTGTTTACTCATGTTTTTTGTTTTTGTTTATCTGCTCAATGTCATTCTTTAGGTGTTGTTTCGTTTTTGATGGTATTTAAAATTTCCAAGGGCCTTTGGTCAACTTTAAGGCATAGATAAAGAATTTCACTTGTTCTTTGTGTTAATTTTTCCTTTTCCAGTTGATTTTGATTTGCATCTAAGAATAATCTTAGGTCAATGATTGTTTTTCCCAAATCAGTTTGAAACAAACTTACTTTACTTTCTCATATGCCAAGGGCAGTGGTAATCTCCAGGTAGCCTCTCGTTGACGGTATGTGCCAGGAATAAAGGCAAAGGCTTGCATCTCATGTTTCCGACTGGGACTCAAAGTTTCCATGTCCTCAGGGCTTCCTGATGGGACCTGTGAGCTGGAGCAGGACTCTCTTTATTCTGCAGGCTTTGTGCCCATCTGCTCTCTGGGGCTGTCTCAGATTGGCCGTATGAATCTCGGGATGGATGCCAGTACCTTCAAGTTTTATACCATGTGTGGCCTCCAAGAGGGCTTTGAGCCTTTTGCTGTCAACATGAACCGAGATGTTGCAATGTGGTTCAGCAAGCGCCTCCCAACGTTTGTCAATGTGCCAAAGGATCATCCACACATAGAGGTAATGTAACACATAGTGGGTGGCGCTGGCAAGGCAGGTGGGCCAAGGCACTAAGCTGCCACTAATGCTTCTGTCAACAGGAAGTTGCTTACCTAAGTCTGTGCCCTGGTTGCCTACAAGTCACCTCCTGCCTGGCTTTCAGGGCTGCAGTTGCAGGCACCTCAATTGGGACAGCTTAGTGAGATCTTAAAAAACAACAACAAAAAAAAGCTGTCCATACAAATTGGGGCCCTTGAGTTTGTCTAGACGCTCCTATACTGTTACTGTCATCGTAACACAGTATTCACAGATCTTTCACACTGTTTTGTTTTAGAAGTATAATACTTTCCCTCAAGATTATGTCCTGACCAGGCATATTCTTATATGCTCATAACTCGATATCTCTTAGGCACTGTGAAATTTCAGTGTTGTTATTTCCAAGATTTTAAGCTGAGGTGTGATGTTTGATGACACCCCCACCTTTTAGGGGGAGCTCAGGGAAGCCAAATAATATAAGGAGCTTAAGTTAGGTTCTGGTTCTATATTCGCTGGCCTCTGTTTTTCCCCTGACTTTCTCATGGCGTGGGTATGGGGAGAAAAGTGCTGATGGAAAGCTGAACAGATCTGCTACAATGCAGTACCCCTTGGGGACATATTCAGTGGCTTGCTTCAGCCTGACCCTGAGTGCTCTTAACTCACCCTCCCGTCTGAATTCAACAAGTATCAGCTCTTAATTCCCCCCTGCCACTCATAGTCTTAAATTATAGAGACTTTTATTTCTCTGTTTCCTCCCTGATCATAACTTTAGAAAGGTTGCTCTTAAACTTTGGGAGGTCATGAACTCCTTTGACAAACTGTTAGACTCTAGACGCCCTCCACGTAGAAAATAACACAAACTACGCACAAACGTTTAAGCACACTCGTGGCTCCCAGCATGAGAGCTGCTCTCTAGAGAGCAGGGTCAGATCAGATTACAAGAGTTATTATTACTGTAAGTCTTTGACCAAGGTCGTTCCCCCTGCACACGCATATATTCAAAAATCCTGTTTTGATCTTTCCTCCCCAACTCCAGACCTGCAGTGCTTATGCCCCAGAAACAGGAA
Organism: Aplodontia rufa; assembly: GCA_004027875.1. Classification (NCBI taxonomy): domain Eukaryota; kingdom Metazoa; phylum Chordata; class Mammalia; order Rodentia; family Aplodontiidae; genus Aplodontia; species Aplodontia rufa. Next base: position 42,210 of record PVKS010006921.1, on the reverse strand, counting down.
GTGTCCCAGGATTCTGAGAAGGCTGCGGGAGCCTCAGCTCTCAGTTGGCAGTGATGGTGGCAGAAATGGACACCCAGCTGGGGGTGGTGGGTATCATCCTTGGGAGCGGAATATCTGTTCTTGAGCTTTGGATTTTATCCCTTAGATGTTGTCATGCCCAGTGACAAGAGAAATCTTGGGAAAGATTTTCATTTTAGCCACTTGCCTTTGGTGGACACTACACTACATCATCCAGTTATTGCCCTCTTCTCTGGAATTCATTCTCACCCTTCTCCTTAAGGTGAATGCAGTGGTCATATTTTAAATTCCTAAATTCTCCAGCCAGGCTCCAAGTAATGACAAGAATCATGGTTATGGTATCCCTGGTGACAACGGTCACTCATACTTTGTGGAATGCCTTGCTATATGTTACACATGTCAACAAGAGAAAAAGGGACAGGGCCAAGGTCGGGCCCTCCAATGTGTCAGGGTAAGGACTTGTAATGTTTCCAGGTCGTGAGGATTGACGGCACCATGGATAGCCCTCCGTGCCTCAAGGTGACCCATAAGACATTTGGCACACAGAATAGCAATGCCAACATGATCTACTGCCGGCTGAGCATGCCCGTCGAATGCCACTCCTCCTTCAGCCACAGCCCTTGTCTGGACAGTGATGCTTTCCAGAAAAGGTGAGAGTGAGGCCTACAGCTCTTAGAGGTGCTCATATGTCTGCTTGAGAGCTGGCCTTCTCAGCTCAAGAACTCCACACATGGGTTCCCTCTGCTCTCAGTCAGGATGCATGTGCACACGTGAGCATACAAGGAAAGGTGTGTGTGGGTGCAGCATGTAATTAAGGGTCCCATCAAGCTAAACAGTGTCAGGCCTGGTGCAGAAGTTTCTGCTCCCTCCTGCCCACAATTCCTGCTTGGAGGGTGAAAGGAAGGTGAGTTCAGGAGAGGGTGCAGTGGGCACTATAGAAGTGGGAAGTGGGCAGTTTCTGGAGGCACATGCTGCCTTCCTTGCTTAACTGTGGGCATTGTCCAGCCCTCCATCTATGGAGGCTCACTTGTGAGTAATGTGGCTTCTTCCTTTCTGATAAGAAATGTCTTTTTTTGCTGTCTTTTTGTCCCAGTTGATGTCTGTTTTTAACCATTGATATATGTCTGCCATCTGCACCTGTGCTATCCAGGTCTCCTGTAACATTTCACCATCTACCAGGCTTTTAAACAAGAGCAGCTGCTTGAGAGAACAGGATAATCGATCTTAGGTGTCCCTGACTTTGTTACTGTGATCTCCCCATCCCCCTCAGCTCTAACTCAACATCTGGGCTGTGGGACAAGAGTTGGAAACCACAGCCCTGACTTGTGGTAGCAACTTCTGAACAAACAAGTCCCAAGGCCAATTGCAATCACTTGTGTATAGAAAACAGCCAGTTTCCTAAACTTGCCTTGATCATTAAAGGTAGATCAATTGCCTGTCAGTACTGTGGGATTCTCTGTACAACTGAGTAACTAAAACATGGATTATCTTCCCTGCAGGAAACAGATGCAAGAAATACTCTCTCACACAACAACAGTAAGTAAATGTGCTCAATTATGGTTTTAATTATTTGATTCTTTGCTATGCCTCGTAATATGCCCCTTACAGCAAAGTTCTGTCTAGAGATCTTTAATTGCTAATTGCTCTTTTAATATCAATCTTGATGCTTTCAGGACATGTCTGTGGCATTTCCCAAATAAGGGAAAGAAAGTCATTCAGTTCAAAGCAGAAGCTCTACCTGGAGCTCCTAATTGGGCTTCACTATGGACTCGGTGCTGGTTTGTCACCAGGGACCCCACACTGCCTTTCTGATTGAAATGAGCATCAGTTTGAAGGGTCTTGATTTAAAGCTTGTGTTTGTTCTTTTGTGTAAACATGAGTTGGCTCCCCCATGTCTCTGTAGGGTGCCAGCACTAACGTTGAAAGCAATTGAATGAGAAGGAGCAGAAGCCAGGCCAGAGGCAAAAGCTACTTTCAATCCATTTCCGTAGCTAGACAGTAGTCAGAAAGCGAATACTTCCTAATTTCCTCTAAAAAGTCTAGGGAAGAAACGCACATGTTGCCCCTTCTTTAGAGTTATCCTGCCATCCTGAGTTCAAGGTTAAACATCAGGAGTAAGATTCTTCCTGCTGCAATTCACACACTATATGCACACACTGTGCCGGGCGCATTGTGTCACCTTTCCATTTAATCTCCATTTAATTCATTTGAAGTGAATTTACTCAGCAACCCTATGAGACAGGTGCTTCTATGCCCAGGATCAGGCACATAGCACACAAATGACTTGTCCAAGTTCACACATTAAATAACTGACTGCCAAAATCCAAACCTAGGTTTGTCTGGCTGACCCTTTTTTCTTCCAATCAAGAAAATTTGACAGACTACAAGTAAGAATTGCTGGATTAAGCATCAGAACACTCAGTCTCAAAATACATAAAGCAGTCATGCTCTTCCCCTTGCAGCTATAATGGTGACAGAGTACCCTACCTTGCAAATTCTACAACCCTCTCCAAAAGCAGCTGTCTTTTTCAGCACTACCTGTGGTTGAGCATGATGGCCCTGCAAAGCATGCTGGCCAAGACAGGGCTTTTTATGTTTCAGCTTCTTTTTCAAGACTTTCCAAAAAAAAAAAAAAAAAAGGACAAAAACAACTTGGAGCTCTCTGCAGAAGTAGAAAGGAATCGGCGCCATCTGGTTCTTGGCTGTCTCCTCTCACAGGGACTGTGCCCTGGTCCTAGGGCTGCCTGGTGCCCAGCAGAGGTTGGGGTTCCATGCTGTTCATGCTGAGAGGCTGCCATGGACTCCACCAACAGCATCTCCTGATCTCCTCCCCAGCATCTTCTGGGCAACAGGTGGTAGATTAAGTGCTCACTGCTCCAGGTACTAAAGAAAAGCAGAAAACAGGGAACTTAGGAAACCAGAGTCTCTATCCAGCCCTCAGTCCAAGCTCAGGGTGTAGTGTGTGCTTCTTCATAAAAGGGGGCCCACTGTGCCTCCTCTGGGGGCCACTCACTCCCTCTGTCGTCCCTCCACAGCAATGCTACTATGCCATTCGCATCTTTGCTGGGCAGGACCCATCTTGCGTCTGGGTCGGCTGGGTCACTCCAGACTATCACTTGTACAGTGAAAAGTTTGACCTGAATAAAAACTGCACGGTGACTGTCACTCTGGGGGATGAAAGAGGACGGGTCCACGAAAGGTAAGGGGGCTCCCAAGAGGCAGGTTTGGCCATTGGGTTCCTCCCTCTCTCCTCCCAGCAGTCTTTTCCCTTCCACTCTACCTCCCACCCCAAAAGAAGTAGGCATCCCTGCCTGTCTTAAGGGGAACATGAAGCACAGATTTAAAATCTTTCAGGAAACTGGGGAGAGGTGTTTTGCTATGACAGAAGATGTGTTAGTGAAAATCGGGGGTAATTTTATCATTCATCTAAACCATGATCCAGGGTTGGAGGATAGAGACAGTTGTGGTCTAAAGTCGTCCTCTCAGAGTCTTCTTCACAATTTTCAGGCAGGCCTCAATTTCTGCAACATCAGAATGAAACAAAGAAAATCTCTGGGTGTTTAAGAGAAGTCAGTTCAGAAGAAATAAAAAGATGTAGCACATCATATAGCCATTGATAAACTCAGAACTGCTTACCCCAAGATTTTTTAATGGCCAAACACGTGAAGAATGTAAAAGAAACATAACAAATTCATGAGTAATAACCACTGTATAGCTCTTAGGGCTCTTACAGGAAAACATGTTTAGGCACACTTTTATCTTCCCACTGTCCATTGGTACTGCTGGCAGAGAAGCCTTGGCCAGTTGTGCCCCAGAGGTCACATCCATATTCCCACCTTTGTGAGGTTTGAGAGCATCTTTCCCTGTACAGCCACATACAGAGACATGATAAGTTGTTTTTACACTGATCTCTCCTCCCTACAAAGTCAGGAGCATTTTGCAATCACTGCTCTTTAAATAGTATTAGTGGCCAGATGTGGCCATAGCCACCACTGTCCTGAGGGACCCATAGGGACAGACAGTTATGAGCACAGGCTCTGAAAGCAAATTTACATGCTTGCTAGGTTTAAAACAAAGCCCTAGAACTTACTAGCAGTGCAACCTTGAATTAGTCACTTAATTTCCGAGGACCTTGACTTCCTCGTATATAAAATGAGAATATTAGTCATAGAACTTTATGAGGGTTAAGTGAGTAATTTGCAGAAAAGTGATTGATACAGTTCCTTGTCTCAAGAACTCAAAAAATACTACTATTGGGGCTGGAGCAGTTGCTCAGTGGTCAAAGTGTTTGCCTGGCATGCACAAGGACCTGGGTTCAACCCAGCACCATGTACACAGCTAAACATCAGAGAAAAGAAGGCTAGATGAAGAAATAAAATTAATGCTTTCTCACTCTTTCCTTCTTTCTCTCTTTAAAAAAATAAAAATAAGTTCTATTATTGTTATTGCCAATTTTGAATGTCCATTGTGTTATGAGAGGCAAAATAGATACTATAAGCAACATATGACTTAAGTTGGAAAGGCAAGTATATGTAAATAATTCACCAATTTAGGTTTTTGTTCTTCAGACAGAAGAAAGAAAAAAGGCAGAAATGCCCATCTCACTTGAGTCTATTGCTCCTGTTTTCTGGCTCTGCCAAACCACATGATTTATCTGAACTACACTGACCACATTTATTGTGACAATTAACTGACATGTTAGCTCCTAGAGCAAGACCTAGTATATGGTAGGTGCTCAATAATTCTTAGTTCTTTGTCCTACATAATAAGCAATAAATGCAGAATCGATTTTCAGATGTTCCAGGGCTTTTTTTAATTTGGATCCTCTAAAATATGCCCAAATCCTGCCGCTTCACATTCCCACAACTTCCATACATTATTAATTGAATTCTACATTAGCCATCAATGTATTTAGAGATTCAATCACTAAACAACAGTAATAACATGACTGTAATTTGGCCTTTATAGAAAGCTAACAATGGCTATCACTCTTTGGAAGAGGCGTTTGCACTGGTCCTTGCCTTAGGGCATTCATGCTGAGGAGCCCCAGGGTTGTTACCCCAGAGGAGGGGACTGCATGCCTACAAAGGGGATCCCCACTCCCAGAGGAAAGTGATAGACTTCTTGAGTCAGAAGAAACCTTGGAAAATCCCAATCCAGTACTTAGCTTTCCAAATGAAAACACAGGTAAAGCAGCATTCAGAGGGCACTGTGTTCCAGGGCCTGTCCCCATGCATGCTGAATGCAGGCTCCCTCCCTCCACACTGCTGAGGGCCACTACAGGAAGCCATGCTGGTTCAGATCCTATGGACCTCAGGATGCTTCTCCAGCATCAAGAATAGAGTCCGGGGCTGGAGCGGTGGCTCTGCAGTTACAGCGCTTGCCTAGCATGCGCAAGTACATGGATTCAAACCCCAGCACCATAGACACAACGAAGTCTTGGAGCAACAAAAGTCACATGAAAAACTAAGTAAAAATTTCTTCTGTCTTTCTCTCTGACTCTCTCACTGTCCCTCTTTCTTTATTAAAAAAGAGAAAAGAAAAAAAGTCACATCATATTTACTTCAAGGAGCTAGGTCCCTCAGATGTGGTATCTCAGCATGAGCTTAGAATCAACTGCCTCTTGCCACAGCCCATCATGAGGAGCTCTGGGAATTACCTCAGCCACTGCACATCTTCTCCAGCTCACCCTACAATTAGGGAGTCAAGCTTTGGAAACTTAAGTCTTTTTTGTTACAGTTTGTTTAAAGTGTAGATAGCTAGACAGCAAGTTTGTTCAGGAGGCCAGCGGATAGGGAGCCTGGAGGGTCAAGGTAGGATAGATATGAGAGGCAAGAGGACATCAGAGAAAAACTGGACTTACTTTGCAAGTCTTCCCAAATCCAAACCTTCTATTCTGAGGAACACAGGCCTGAGTTTGTTATGTTTTATAGCTTTTTTCCCTATTTACCAGGCTGGCATTCTGAACAAGATTTTTTTTTCTGCCTTTTATACCCAATCCCTGTATAAATTTGCCTGAGGTGATCACGCTTTCTGGGCCTTGATTTCCCATCGATACTGAAGTGGGAACACTACCATCCTCATCATCCATTTCACAAAGGTGAATTGATACTGAGTCAGGAATCAGTTATCTGAACATGATGCTCTTTTGAGAGAAGCAGCCTTCTAGACTGCCATTTCCCTAAACAGAGTGGCTCATACACAAATTAAGTTGAAGCTGGGTTGAACAGAACGCTTTCTAGGGAGGATTGTGAAGGATATCACTCCTGAGTCATGATTGCAAACCACCCAACCCATGACTTTTCCCCTGTCTCTCTCTGGCCCCCAGTGTGAAACGCAGCAACTGCTACATGGTCTGGGGTGGGGATGTTGTGGCCAGTTCGCAAAGATCAAGTAGGAGCAATGTGGACCTGGAGATTGGCTGCCTTGTTGATCTGGCAATGGGCATGTTGTCCTTCTCGGCCAATGGGAAAGAACTCGGCACCTGCTATCAGGTAAGGGGCAGCTTCTGGGGCTGAGACAGGGTTGTCACAGGCCTGGTAATTATGGCTGCATTCCTCATTCTTTTCCAAATTCAGTATCTCCACCACTCTGTCCAGTTGATAAGTGTATATGGTCCATAACCATTGAAGACAGCAAATAAATACAAAGTAACTTTATTTGTACATAGGGGAAAATCATGTTTATTATATCTTAAAACCATGTGCTGATCGTTTCTGAGCAATAAGGGGAAGAAAAGTCTTCTTTAGTGAGGAGCTCTGAAAGAGATTATTCATTTATTTCACAGATATATCTGCTACCTTATGTTACCAGTGCTACACAAGACACAAGATTTATAAAGTGAACAGGAACGTCTATGCTCAAAATAGAAAACTATAGAAACTAATTTGTTATGTATTTCCTTGGCAAAAAGCTTATTCATATTCCCTGCAAAGACCTTACATGATTCTTTTAAAATATATTCATGTAAATAATGTGTTTTCCTATTTCTTGGACTGTGAACTTTCCCAGAACAGCAGGAAAAGCTTCAGCAATACCACAGAGCTTTACCTGTCATTAACCACAAAATGCATGATCTCTTCATCCTTAATAGACAGCTGAGCTTGTGGAAAGGCCACATAGCACATCTTCTGCTTGAAGTTTTGCAAGAGTGTCACTCAAGTAAAACATTTGAGAACACAGAAAGAAACCTGTCAAACCAAGTATTTCTCATATCATTTGGCCAAGAAAACCATTTTTATTAACTTTGATAATTACTAAAATTCTACAAACTTAGAATTCCACAGAGCCTCATGGGAAATGCTAAGTTGAGAAGTTAAATTTCCTTGATAAACATTCGTGATAGATGCTCCAAGATTGAAGCAAAGGTACACATGTATGTATAAGCAGAGTGGTGAACAAGTTGAGAGAACAAAGAGCTTTCATCCATCAAGAATAATCAGTAAAGTGTTCATTAAGGAGAAATCTTAATTTTTGCATTGAAGAAGTGGCCCCCAAAGCATTATGGGAACAGGGAAGCATGAAGTCTGTTTGGGGATCATTGGAGGAATAGCCTGGGGCTTTATTATTAGTGGTGAGAAATTCTTTTGGAAAGGTAGGTATTTGTTGATAGGTATTGGGGAGCTATTGAAGGTTTCTGAGCAGGAGAGTTAAATGCAGTGTTTAAGGAAGCCAACAGGCTTTCAGGGTCACCAACTTAACTGGCAATAGCAGATCAAAATACCCTGCTACATGATGAGTAAAACTCCTGGTTCTTCCATCAGGCCAAAGTTACAGCCTCTAGGCTAAAAGGCCTGTCAACACCTAGCAGCTACCTGTCTGACCTGTCCTTGGAGAGATAGGGCCAGGTAAGCAACAGACAGCATCTGCCCCAAACCTGAAAGGTCAGTTCACTGAGAGGATAGACAGATCCTGGCTGGGGATGGGGGCTGTGGACTGGGCAAAGCCTACTAGTCTGGGCCCAACTCCTGTGCCTCCCCAGCACTCCCCACGCCTCCTCCTGCAGGAAAAGTAAGGTCATCCATACTTGGCAAGCTTGGTCCAGCAGCTGGGCCCACCTAGCCATTTCCAGAAAGAGCCATCTGTGAAGCCAGGCTTTGCTGCAGAAAGTAAAGTATTCTAGTACTTTCTCCTGATTCCACTTCCCCCAGCTCCAAGTCCTCTGAAAAAATATCTTATATACATCACTGCCGTCCTTCAAAAGCCATTAGATTTTTCCCATTAACTTCTGAAACAAGTTGAACTGAAGGGTCCTCCCTGAGCTGCAGAGAATTATGGAGCATCTAATAACTTTTAAACCTAGTTGGGCTTTGGAGATCCACAAATATTAGTGATTTTTTTTATGATGTGGCTTTCACAGCAGCAGCAGCAGCCTGCCTGCCTCACAACAGCTGCTGATATTGAATTGTTGAAACCAAGAGAAGGACCTGTGGTAGCTTCATCCCATCTTTCATGATGGTTCCTAGGTGACGTAAGGCTGGTCCTCTTTTTGCTGGGCGTTGGCATCTACACCTTTCTCTGCTCCATGCATATAACTCCTGCTTCCTCTCCTCCATGGTCCCAGCCCTGCCTCTTGCCCTAAGAAATGCTGCTGGGGGTGGGAAAGTGTCAGGGCTTTACCCAGGGACCCTCAGGAGCCAGCCCCTTCTTATTCCTGGCCAGACAGTAATGTGTCCAGCCATGCATCTGGTCCCTGGCAGTGGGATCATTGTTATTCTGCAGCTGTAGTCATTTTCATTTTTCAATTATCTCAAGAGGAACAGGCCAGCAATATTTACACACTGGCTTTCAATTCAGAAAGGACGAGAACCAAAATAATGACAGAAAGATTCCTTCAAACAATGTTTCTAGACCTCTCCATTAAAACACTGTTGTGCAATTTGAAAACCTTTTTCTGTCCCACTTAATGCAATCAGCAGAGAAATGAGAACTGAAACGTACATTCGAGAGATACCCCTCAGTGATTGCCACACCAGCCACACACCTCCCAGGACAGAGGCAGCCCTGAGATTCAGACTTACCAGAGGGCTTAGTTGTCGATTCTAGCCTGCTCCTGTGCCCTGACCTTCACACATGATTAGAAACAGAATGTCTTTTACTATAAGTAGAAAACAGATCAGCCAGTTATAAAAAGGAACCCTGACTACAAAAAGAAAAATGACCGTGGTATGTCATGGCATCAGGGAGTCCAGGCTCACTGCTTATTCCACAGGAAAGGAAGCTCCTTGCCCAACAGGTGAGCCCTTTGAGGGCATTGGCCACCTCTCTTACTTGCTGTGTGTGGCACAGCACCTGCTCTCTAGTGCATTTGCTTAAAGGCAAAGTGCTTTTGGTGGTGGAATCAAAGTCTCAGTATGTGAGTAGACTTTATGTCTTCTCCATGTTCTTCCAGAGATACTCTATGAACACTGTAGAAAAGGCTCTGCTCCAAGTCCACTCCTCCAACAAAATGAGCAAATGATAAGCAGAGCCCCTGATTGTCATAAGTAAATAAATCAGTGTGCTTCATTTAAGATGCAGCTGGAAGACAATCAGTGAATCTCAAACCCTTTAACAAAAGAACTGGATTACAAAGCATGAGAAAAGAGTAAAGAAAAGTCCAGAAGAATTTAAGGAGAAAGAGAGGTCTGACGAACAGATAGCCTCTCTGTTATCCCAATGAAGTCCCTTATGGTCTTTGCCTATAGAGCAGCAATTCTCAGCTGGGGTGTTTCTGTCCCCCATGGGAATTTTGGCAATGTCAAGAGACCTTATTGGTTGTCATGACTGTGAGCAGGGTAGACTGTGCACTAACACATAATGGGGAGAGGGCCAGAATGCTGCTCAGTATGTTACAGTGCTTGAGACAGTTTCTGCAACAAAAGCAAGCCAACCTGAACCATCTGTGGTGTCTAGGCTGAGATACTCTGCTGCAAAGTCTCCCCGGCCTTGCCTGACCCGTGTGGATTTGCCTTCAGAGGTCATCCTGAATCACCACCCGCCCTCAGTGGTCAGCTCCAGCAGGTGTGATGATTGACAGGGCTGCCTGGCTCCCATGTGCTGTGAGGAACAGCACATCCAGTCGCTCAGCAGCCTTCAGCAGGCATCTCCCTGAGTGTCCCCTGAGCACTAGAAACAGCTGCTAGTTGCAGGTCACTCAGAGACAAGCAAATGGATGTGAGTTTTTTTTAGCCCCAAGTAGAGAGTGTTTAAGGTGGTGAACAGTGACCACCATCTCTACTGAAAGACACTAGGTGTCTAAGAATTTCTGAGTAGGAGAAATGGCAGCCAGCTCATAGTCCTCTTTCATCTAAGATTAAAATGAGAGAATTGAGTGAAACACACAGTGGTTTAAAAGCTCTGATTTTATAGCTCTAGGCAAACTTCTAATTTGTTTTGGTTTCCAGGTGGAGCCCAATACCAAAATATTTCCAGCAGTCTTCCTGCAGCCTACGAGCACTTCTTTGTTTCAGTTTGAACTTGGGAAGCTGAAGGTATTTATCTGTCCCCTCATCTAATGGCTATGATTAGAGAAAGCAGCATTGACCATTAGGGGGCAAATCCCAGACCTTGGAGGACAAGAGAGTCTCTCACTTCTCATTTGTCTTCCCCACCCCTGCCCTCCCCAAGGCCCTATGTTTGCCTGTGAAATTCAGATGACAGAATATGCATTCTCATTTTCTCCTTCTCCCACCTCTTTTGGGTGTTGAAAGGATTAATTAATGTTCATATAACCCACTATGCAAGGTCCTAATTAATGCTGGTGAAGCCCTTAGAGGTCCCCTGCGCACATATGTCACTAATTTACACTCACCATATTGGTTATCATGGACCAGGTGCATGATCCAGGGAGACTCCATATTGCTTGTGTGTTTTCTTCTCTGATGCCTCTTCACCTTGTCCCAGAATGCAATGCCCTTGTCTGCGGCCATATTTAAAAGTGAAGAGAAGAACCCAGTCCCACAGTGTCCACCTCGGCTGGATGTCCAAACCATCCAGCCTGTGCTCTGGAGTCGCATGCCCAACAGCTTTCTGAAAGTAGAGACGGAACGGGTGAGCGAGCGCCATGGCTGGGTGGTGCAGTGCCTGGAGCCCCTGCAGATGATGGCGCTCCACATCCCTGAGGAGAACAGGTACTGGATGGGTGCGCAAAGGAAGGGGCAGGCCTGGGAAGCAGGTGAGACAGGGCCTTGTCAGCCCAGCAGGAATCATGGAGCATCCTCTTTGGACCCTGCTCAGCCCCAAGATGATTATTGACTTTCCCAGTGCCTCAGAGTCTTTTCTTTCTCTTCCCCATTTGCATTATTCATTCAGAAAAAGCAGGACATGCACAATGATGTACCTGCTACAGGGCCTTCACTGTAGCTTCTAGTACCTGGAATCAGGGGACATTTCATGTGGCATACCTAGCTTGAGATGGAGAATCATGAATCAGGCTGCTGGTGTGCCCTGGTTAAAAGATTCTCTTAGGGTCCGGAGTGCTGGCTCAGCAGTTACAGTGCTTGGCTGGCATGCGCGAGTCCACGAGTTCAAACCCCAACGCTACGTATACAATGAAGTCTCAGAACAACGAAAGCCACATGAAAAACTAAATAAAATTATTTCTCTCTCTCTCTCTGTCCCTCTCTCTTTAAAAAAAAAAAAATTCTCTTAGACTCTCTTGGATTGTGGCCTGGCTTCAATCCCAGCATTGCCTACTCTGGCTGTGTGTGTGGCCTTGAGTGAGTTACCTCCTGCACTCCTGGCCTCAGTCTCCTCAGCTCTACTGTACAAAAAGAGCCCACCCAAAGAACTCCTGGAAGAAGAAAAAAATGAGATTATGGAGATAAAATCTAGTACAGTTTCTGGACACAGAACTGATATTGTTGTGGATGTTGTTATCCATTGATCTCTGCCTAAAAAGCAGAGTAATATGGAGAGAGTGAAGGCATTGGTTGCCTGCATAGCTCCCAGTTAGCTGTGCCCTTGGGTCATGGCAGCAGGAGGATAGATTGCAAGGAAGAAGCAGAAAAGATGCCCAGCCAAGCAAGCCAATTTCAAGGGCCCCCAACCCATGAAGAAGAGAAAACAAAAATTAAGATCTAAGCAGAGATCTGAGCAAAAGCCCTGGTGTGTGTGTGTCTGTCTGTCTGTCTGTCTCTCTCTCTCTCTCTCTCTCTCTCTCTCTCACACACACACACACACACACACACACACACACACACACACACACAGGCAAATAGACCTCTAAAGTCAGGAGGGGAAAAGTGAGCTAGGATATGGCAAGTTGTCTCCATTGAGAAAGTGTTTCCTCTCTGGGTGACAGAGTATGGGTGGGTTTGTTTTTAGGGACAGTGGAGTGAAGGTTATACAGATGGTGTAGCTAGATGGATAGAGGGCTACACCTTCTGAGATCCTTTTAAATCAGGAAATGGAGGATCCACTTGAACCTACAAATAAGAGGAGCAAGTCAGTTTGACGTGTCCTGAATGTTTTTTTTGTCTGGGGCTTTAGGGTTTTCCCTAATGAGGAGAACTTTCATATTTGATAAACAGGTGTCTTAAATTTTGCAGGCTTTTGAGAACCTTGTGGTTCCCTGGTTCTCATATCTATATTGAGAACTAGGATGTGGACTGAAGTCAAGAGAGGAGTAATAACCAATTAGAGGAAATACTGCAGAGACTCACCCATCTTCCGCCCCTCTGCTCTTGTTGGGCTGTTTAATCCCTGGGTATTCAGAGAGTGAGACTGGGCTGGATTCTGGTGCATTCTTGCCATGGAGTGGTTGACTGCTTGTATGTTCTCAGGTGTGTGGACATCCTGGAGCTCTGTGAGCAGGAGGACCTGATGCAGTTCCATTACCACACCCTGAGGCTCTACAGCGCCGTGTGTGCCCTGGGAAACAGCCGGGTAGCCTATGCTCTGTGCAGCCATGTGGACCTCTCACAGCTCTTCTTCACCATCAACAACAAGTACCTCCCTGGCCTCCTTCGATCCGGATTCTTTGACCTGCTCATTAGCATCCACCTGGCCAATGCTAAGGAAAGGAAGCTGATGATGAAGAATGAGTATATCATCCCCATCACCAGCACCACCAGGAACATCTGCCTATACCCGGATGAGTCCAAGAGGCATGGGCTGCCCGGGGTGGGCCTGCAGACGTGCCTCAAGCCAGGATTCAGGTTCTCCACCCCTTGCTTTGTGGTGACCAATGAGGAGCACCAGAAGCAGAGCCCCGAGATTCCCCTGGAGATTCTTAAGACAAAGGCACTGAGCATGCTGACAGAGGCGGTGCACTGTAGCGGGGCCCACATCCGAGACCCTGTGGGGGGGTCTGTGGAGTTCCAGTTTGTGCCTGTGCTGAAGCTCATTGGAACCCTGCTGGTCATGGGAGTGTTTGATGATGACGATGTTCGCCAGATACTCCTCCTCATCGACCCATCTGTGTTTGGGGAGCACAGTGGAGAGACAGAGGAAGGAGCAGAAAAGGAGGAAGTGACTCAGGTGGAAGAGAAGGCAGTAGAGGCTGGGGAAAAGACCAGCAAGGAGCCTCCGATCAAAGGCCTGTTGCAGACCCGATTGCCAGAGTCTGTCAAGCTGCAGGTAATCCTGGGCAGCTCTGTGTGCTGGAAAGGGCCTGAGTGGTAGAGAGCACAGCCAGGTTGCAAGGAGGGTCTGGGAGTATGGACATCAAGCCACTGTTGAAAGAGTCCTACATCCACGCTCAGAGAGCTCAAGCTCATGGGCAATGCTTGTTTCTGACATGGAATGTGTTCTCCAAGCCTCCCCACACCATACAAAAAATACTAACCTCATCAGTCGGCATATGTTTTAGAAATGATTTCTGGTAACAGAGACAGGTTTGCCTTATCTCTTAGCCTTTGGGCTCCAAGTGCTCCATTGTGAGATGGCTGCCTAGTGGGAGGGTCGAATCTTTGACTTGGAGTAATCCCAAGGAACTGGGGAGATTCCACCCATCAGCTGCTCTTATTGGGTGCCACATTCATGCACCCTGTTACTGTTATGTTCCTGTTACTGCAGCATTCACATGACTGCCACCCAAGCTAAGAGCAGTCCTGCTCCCAGAGCCACTCCCAATGCTGCCTGAGAGCCTCTGACGCTGCCTAAAACAGATTTTCCCAGCATGAGCTAACATCAGGGTTGTACTGAGCGTGATAACTTTTGTCTTATGGGCATAGAGAAAAGAGAAATGGAAATGAATCGAGTAGACACAGTCTGCCACTGCAGAGGAGCCTGGATCAGTTGCTCTAAGGTTCAGGTCCTGCTCCACAACTGCTTACTGGTTAGAAAACTTGCGAAGTCAGTGGCCAAAAACAGCTTCAGCTTTATTATTTTTGCAGTGTGGAGGATGACGTTACCAAATGCAGTAGTAAAATACATTTTTATAAAACACAGTATGTAATATGTTTTTACTATAAACTGTATTACAATAATCTGTAGAAGCTCTCATATCTAATGCAATGGGATTGGTAGGTAGCTGGTTAATCAGAACATTGAGTATAGAAAAGAAACACATTATATAGATACATATAGATAACATTATACACTCATGATTAGCACTTTATTAAAACATAAATGTGCTATTCTGATGTAGGACCAAGACTTTTTCTTTAATGTGAGTCCCCTGACTGGCATGTGGAGTTCTTTTTTGTAGATGACACCTGGAATATGGTATCTGTGGTTGTCAGGAGTTTTCAAAGTAAATTTCAGTTTAGATGCATAGTCATGTTCTTCCTAAAGACATTTTAGTCAGTGATAGACCGCACTATGATGGTGGCCCTTTAAGATTAAATCACATACCCTATCATGTTCATACAATGATAATGATAAGCTCAACTAAGGCAGAATTTCTCAGATGTATCCCTATCATGTCATGGATGCCCTTAATTAGAAGGTACCCCAAGTACAAAATGTTGGGTTTTTTTTTTCAAGTACTAGAGAGTGAACCACCGAGCCATTGCTTTTTATTTGAAATAAGATCTAAGTTGCTTAGGGCCTCACTTAGTTGCTGAGCTTAGTCTCAAACTTGTAATACTCCTATCTCAGACTCCCAAGATGCTGGGATTACAGGTGTGTGCCACCATGTCCAAGAAATGTTTCCAGGTTGTAATGAATTCCCCCAATTCTTTGTAGTTGTCTCGCACCCAGTTTTAACTTTTTTATTTAAAAAACTTACATTTTACAGAGAGATGATTATCATAACAATCCAGAACTAATCATAACAAAACACTGCGTATTAACAACAGTGAAAGAGAGGAGGTGAATAAATGTCTCAATTTTCCTTCCTCCCGGAATGCATCAGAAACCCCGGCAGTGCTCACATGAGCAGTTTGGCGCTGGCTTTTGTACTGAGCTTCCTGGGAAAACATTTTCTTAGAAAAGCTGTTCTTTCTCTCTACAGGCAGATTTATTCTGCCTCCACTGAGCTCATTTTCCTCTTGTTCCCTGGCATCAGTGGCAAACAGCTGGTCTCTGAATGCAACTCACTTGGGTTCAAGCAATAACTTTAAGTTACTATGTGCTCCTGGATAGATTACTTCAACTACCTATGTTTCAGCGTTATCATCTGTAAAATGGGGATGCAGGCTTCATGGGTGTACATGATGTGCTATTACACAAGCGTGTGCACATGTATACTTTTGTTGCAGATGTGTGAGCTACTCAGCTATCTCTGTGATTGTGAACTGCAGCACCGAGTGGAGGCTATCGTGGCATTTGGGGACATTTACGTCTCCAAGCTGCAGGCCAATCAGAAGTTCCGTTACGATGAGCTCATGCAGGCTCTGAACATGTCTGCTGCCCTGACTGCCCGGAAGACCAAGGAGTTCCGCTCGCCCCCACAGGAGCAGGTGAGCATCCCCTCCTCAGCCACCATCCAGCTCCTGTAAAAGAACTTGAAACCCACAGAGCAAGGCCCACAAATCATTTAAGTTGTCTGCGGCACCAGGAGACAAACCTGGTACTCTGCAGATTATGACCCAGGAGTATGCGTCAATCATCTGGGGTGGGAAATAACTGTTTCTACACTGTACTTAGGGCAGGGCTTTCTCCTCTCCCATCTACACCTCCCTGTACCTTTATTAATGAATCAAAAATAGATCACTGTTGGGACTTAGCTGCCACTCAGAAGAATCTCTGCCAGCCTTCCAGAACTCCCTACCCCTCTATCAGAGACCAACAGAACATGGCTAATGGGCCCCCACTTATGAGAGCTCTTGCAGTCTTCCTTGTCTAGTGTGTCCAATGCCCTTGTCCAGTGGCTGTGACTAACTAAGCCTCCCTTGCCCCACAAACCCTGGAGAATGGAATCATCATTTGCCATGTGTCATATTTATTCTTTTCAGTATCCACCTGTGCTCAGCCTTACCAGATGGAAAAGCATCTTTAAGAATAAAAATCCTGGTGAGAAGTTTCTAAATGAAGGCGGGACATCTTGTAGAGCAATCATTGCCATTTATCCCCCTGCTTAGCAGTACTGGTTGGCCACTGCCCCCTAAGTGTCCAAAGGAGAAGGTAGCTCTTTCACTGCAGAAATTAGTTTGCTGTATCTGAAACCAGATCCTTGGATATCATATATATTTAATAAGCAGCCTATTTATAGATTGTTGTCAGTATAATTACCACTATTTTATATTAATAGCACAACTACAACCTCATCCAATTACTTCATCTGTTTTACAAAATGTAGATATTCATATTTTATAAAACTAACCACATATCTTGGCTTTTTAAAAATTCATTTGAATGATACTGGTTGTGCTGTGGAGAAGGCAAAGCCTACCATCCCTGTGCTGGACACAAAGTGAGAAAGGCCTTTGGGTTGATTGGGGTAGATCATTGTCCTGTGCCAAATGCACAGTTGCCTCCCTAGAGCAACTCTTGAAGACTTGGCAAATGTTACAGGCTGCTGTTAGACTGACACCCATGTGGATGTTCCTCATGTCACTGGGCGAACGCCAGTGTTTTCATATACCTGTGAATAGTGTCTGGGAGAATGATTGGGTGGTTACAGCACAGGTGTTGACTTGAGGCTGCAGAGCTCCCATTCTGGCTCCTTGGGCACTTGCTGTGTGGTCTTGACCACAGGACCTCTGCGTACCTCAGTTTCTTCAGCTGCAGTGTGTGGATAATGCTTGTATCTCCTTCTCCAGGTTCGTGAGAGGAACCCATGAAATCATTCATTTAGAGTGCTTAGCATGGTACTGCCATAGGGTAAATACTACTTGAACTGTCGCTGGTTTTAGGGTCAGAGATATTTGCATTTGCCATGTGCCTTTTTCTGTGACCTTCAGTCAGTAGCCCCATGAATGTAATTCGCATTTCTCTAGCATCTCTTCAACCCACCCAGCCCTAGGGTTATCCATCCAACATGGTCCTTTCTCCTGGAAGGACAGTGCTGGCTCCCACCCTCCTTTCCTCATTCTTCCTCCAAATCTTCTTGAATGCCCTCCCCAGGAGCTCCATTACACACACATCCACGCTCTTTGAAATAGTCCTCTGAGAAATCATTTCAGAATCTGTAACTTGCAGTGACCCATGTGGCTGAACTTGGGTCCCTGCCAAGGGTGATGGGGGATTAAGAAAAAAAGACACAGACACACAGACATATAGAGAAAGCTCCCCTCGGATGGAGAGTCAGTGACCCAGAGCTAGCACACCACATTTATTTTATAGGGTTTTATCATGAGAAAGTGAACAAGGAGAAAGTTTCTAAAAAGCAGACAGGGCTTGAAGGTCACAGTGCCCAGGATATTTTGATGAATAGATTGTTTAAATTTTGGTTACCTAGCAACTGGTGTCTGGACTCCAAGTCAAGGACTGTTTTTACGTTTCTAGACTTCAGCCCTGAAATGTTCCATACTTTTAAACGGGATTTTCCCAAGCAGGGTTCTGCTATATGAAGGACAGGAATAGTCTGCACTTTTTGCACAGAAACTGCCCTTCAATGTGCCACCACTCCAAAGCCATCAAAGACTTTGATCTGAGTCACCTCTTGTAATTTTTTAGTGAAATTCAGGGCTGAGATTAGACATTCTGCGCCATGTACAAAAATGGCTCTCAGGCAGGGCCACACCACTATCAAGGATAGTCACTGGTGAGATCCAAATCAGAGGGCAGATAAGCCTGGCTCTCAGTAGTAACTCAAACTCTTCTTTAACCCATTAAGGACCCAAAATTTCAATTCTGCAAATATTTCAATGAAATCAACACAGATGCATTAAAATAGGTTGACAGACAAATCTAGAGCCTATTATAAAATTTATCATTAAATCATTAAAAATTATTACCACTAATCATTCACTGATTGCTTTTCTCAAAAAGAATAAAATGCTAAAAACACATATTTATTTCAATTTTACCTCAGATAGTATATTTGTTGCTCAACTTAAGTTGTTGAGATGTTCCATAAATGGGCTAATGGGACATAATGGGTTAATGTATTAGACCAGTCATTCTTGAGTAAAATCACCTGAAGAGCTTAATAAAACGGATTTGCTGGTCCTGCCCCTAGGGTCTCTAATTTGGTAGGTCTAGAGAAAGGCTCACGAGTTTGCATTTTTAGCTAGCTTTCAGGTAATGCTGATGCTGCTGGTTTAGGAATAGTATAAAAGAAGCACGCTGTCCCATCTCCAGCACTCCTAGAGAATATCCTTCTAGAAGGCACCTGGCATAGGAAGCATTTAATGCTATTGAAGGTTATGGAGAATTTAGATCAATTTCAGAGGTCAGCAGTGCAAAATCACTTGGAAAATAGGATGTGTGGAAATTCAAATGTTTAAATGGTGATATTCTTCCACAATCTTTAAGGAGAAAACAGAGGACTTCTAAATGTTTTTATTAATTCATTATAGTTACACATAAGACTGAGGTTCATCTTGACATTTTCATAAAAGCATGTTACATAGTTTGCTCCTTTCAGTCCCCAGTACTGCCCTTCTCCCTTCCTCCCTCCTCCAACCTCCTTCCTCTACTCTATTGGTCTTCCTTCTATTTATTATTATTTTTTTAAGAGAGAGGGACAGTGAGAGAGAGATAGAAAAAGAGAATCCTTTTTTTATTTAGTTTTTCATGTGGCTTTTGTTGCTCCAACACTTCATTGTTTATATGAAGGTGGGGTTTGAACCCGTGTCCTTGCATATGCCAGGCAAGCGCCACCTCCGCTCCAGCCCCTCTGTTTGTTATTTTTAATTGGTGAATTATAGTCATATATTAAAATGGAATGCATTGTGATATATTCATGCATGCACGTAGCATAATTTGGTCAACTTCACTCACCAGTTCTTCCCCTTTTCCTCCTCCTTATTCCCCCACTTCTACTCTACTGAACTCCTAATTTTGCAAGACCCCCATTTTTATTCCTTTCTTCTCTCTAGCTTCTATACATGAGCAAAAACATTCAACACTTGATTTTCTGAGTCTGGCTTATTTCACGTAGGATATTCTCCAATTCCATCCATTTATCAGAAAATGACATAATTTCATTCTGAAAATAGAGATTTCAATCCCTGTATCCAGAGCATTTTACCATAATGAAGACAACATCCTTGAGGGATATAACTAAGTGCAAAAAAACAAAAAAACAAAAAAAAAACTAACATTAGTTCCACGGTTGTTGGCAAATGTACCTGGCAATCAGCTACTCTATCACTTCCGGAAGGAATTCATTAGAAGGTGCGACCAGTAGCAGAAAGAAAAATCTGCTGTGTCCAGCTTTCAGTGGTATGCCCTGCAGGCAGGTGTATCCCCGTCTCCCAAGTGTTCCAACAAAGCAATGATCTTTTAGTAAAGACATTAGTTTTCTGACTCTGAAACACATCTTCAGATCTTATATTTAATAAATTATTTATCTGTGTATGTCACTGATATAATTACAGTAATTTAACATCCTGGAAAAACTACAAAAATGATTTTTCCAACCTTTTAATGGATGTTATTTTATTACAGACAATACCTCTACCTACTTCAAAAGAAATGCTTATAGTAGAAGGCTTGAGTAACATTCTTCCTAATATTAAATAAAGATTATGGTTTAATAAGAGGTTGTAAGTTATTCCCAACCTAGAAATCCTTAACAAAGAATATACCCCCTTTGCTTGGTGTCTGGGTTATGGCAGAGCAATAAAATGGGCAGTATTACCTCTAGTTATTTCTTCAGTCCCTCCAGATGTCCACTGAACTGCCTGTGAACCTGCAGGAAGAACTCCCAAGTCCAGGAACCTGGGTGGGAAATGAATAGCAGTTTGTCACTAATCTCAGCATTGCTTTTCATTACTAATGTAGGCAGCAAAACAAATACCTAACGTTGTCGACAATAGGAATGGCACATCTTTTCATGTGACATTATAGTGATTGCAATATTGAGAAAGGCCATTTACATTCGTTACTGCTTCAAGACCACAATGGTTATTAGAGTGGCCACAAGTGGCCATCTGAGTTAATAAGGAAGGAATACATTACTGTATCACAGATACATTTTCTGTGGTTTTTATAAGTAGACTTCAATGTTGTTTCTCTTTTTAATCCTGCATGTCTTATTTATGTAAAATATTTATCAGAGAAGCAATCGATGGGTTTCACCAAACTGTCAGAGTGGCAAAAGAGCAGTTTCCTGGGGAAAAGAACTGCAAAGGAAATGAATGAGTTGATTGCAAGCACAGCCTGCACGTCAGAAACAAAAGCCCCATTGATGCTGGGTTTTTGAGATGAGGCCGGATTCTCTGCTCCTGGTGGCAAATGGAGTCTGGGAGGACTACAGATTCTAGCAGCCAAAATAGCCCGCTTCTAGTGTTTGCAGCTATTCCCAGTTAAAACTGGGAATTTGGGCTAGCTGCGGGTTTCTGCAGCCGAAATAGTGTTAGCAGCTCCCCAGATAAGAGCTGGGTGTTGCAGTTCTTGGTGTGGAAATTCACCCCAGGAATTCAGCACCAATCTTCTGGGTTTTTGTCTTGTGAATTTGAAGAATAAAATCCATGGACATCCATGGAAGGGAAGAGTAAAAGGGATAGGATTTATTTAAAGAAGGACAACAGAGACTCTGCAAGGCGGAGGGGTACCTGGAAGCAGGACACCATCTAATGGATATTAGGCCGGGGGTTTATATTGGTTTGGGTAGGAGCCTTGATTAAGATGCATGTAAAGCAGGCATTGAGAAAGGCACCAGCATCATTGGTTAAAGTTTGTGTAAAACAGGTGGCAAATTCTTACTAGTTTCCACCTGCGTATACCCCCACTTCTTAGTTTTCCTGTCCGTGGGACAAAGGAATTGCTCCAGCAGGTTAGCCTCTTGGTCATTTGCATTTGAAGGCCCTGAGCATACCTGTCAATCACTCTCTACTGGTTAGCGGCTCCTGTGGTTGAATGGGGCCCATGGTCCTGACTACCTAACCATTTTACTACCTTTCCAAAACTGTCTCATCATGAACAAAATTAAAATGTCACTAAAAACAGGACATATATTTGGAATATATATTGCAAAGAACTAAGAATCATAACACACAAAGCACTCACCAACTAATTTGTAAAAAGATAATTAGTAGAAAAATGAAGGAAGAACACAGAAAATTTATAAAATATGAAATAAATTGATCTATATGTGTGGCAAAATAAAGTTCAGCCTCACCAATTAAATGCAAATTAAGGCAACAGGGATATAACATTTTCAACCATTAAACTGGTAAAGGTTTGAAAATGTGTTACTATTATAGAGATGGCAAAGTAATACTCTTGTATAAATTTAGTGATAATGCAAATTGTGAGCTTTCTGGAGAGCAATTTGGCAATTCATATCAAAGGCCATTAAAATGTGCAAACGTGTTCTAGTCATTTTGCTTCTCGGCTCTGCAAGCAAAATTATACAAAAGGAAGTTAAAGTAACTTTTAGTAATAAGTACAAAAAACTTGCATTTATCATAATGGAGAATAAATTTTACACAAATTATTATTCATCTATAGAATTAAATGCATGTATTAAAAAATCAGATTAAGAAAATTAGAAAATGGTCAAGTTAATAGCTGTGTATTAAGTGGAAAATGTTTTAAAAATGTATATCTACAGTGTGGTCCCAATCTGTGTGGATGAACACTAAGACTGAAGACATTAATTAAAATATCATCAATGGTTATCTTTGGGGGGTGGAATCACAGAAATTTCTTTTAATTCTTTGAAATTTGTGCAATTAATAAATTACTTTTAGAGGCAGGTGCACTGGCACACACCTATAATCCTAGCGGCTTGGGAGGCTGAGGCAGGAGGATCACAGGTTCAAAGCCAGTCTCAGCAATTTAGTGAGACCCTGTCTCAAAATAAACAATTACAATTAAAAAGGGCTGGGAATATGTTGGCTCAGTGGTTAAACACCCCTGGGTCCAATCCATGGTATAAATAAACTTCTCTAATAAGCAAAAATGAAAGCTACTTTTACATGTTGACCTCTTTCACCAAAAACAAAATGGTAGCTAAATAAAATTTGTGCAGAATGTTAGATGTCTAAAACAGGATCTGAGTTTCCTTGACCAACGTTGAGAACCAACTAGCCATTCTTTCTCACCCTCGAAGATCAACATGCTTCTTAACTTTCAACTGGGAGAAAACTGCCCCTGCCCAGAGGAGATCCGTGAGGAACTGTACGACTTCCACGAGGACCTTCTTGCTCACTGTGGTGAGTTTCTGAGAGGATGGAGCCAAGAGAGTCTGCTCTCCATTCCCTCCTTAGAAAGCCCAGGGTGAGGGACAGGGCAATTTACTCTTGATTTTGAATTGTAATACCAGTTGTCAAGATGCGAATATCCAAACTGTGTGGGTCAGAAAAATGTAGGAAGTAACCCTGGCAGAATATATGATGGAAATTCTTCCTGCCTAGAGGAGACTTTCTGGAAATACAGAGGGAATAGGGTCTCTGGAGAAAGAAGGAAAATAGCAGATCATCACATATACCTCACCAAGTTTACTGACAGTGATATAGTAGGGACTCTGCTCCAGATGAGCCCAGATTCTGGTCCTTTAGCTGTTTAGCCATTATAACATATATGGTCAGGGAGACAGAAACTTCTGCCCTTAAGGATTCTAAGCCAGCAATCCCTACTTGGACACATACCTGCTGGTTTTAAGTGGTTCTCAGCATTTATGCTGCCCGTATATGGGTGGATTGAGTAACATATGGGGAATAGCTGAGCTTTCATTTGAAATAATGCAATGTTAAACTCTTTCTTTCTGGAAATTATAGAGTCCTTTTAAAGTAAAGGTTAGAAAAAGTAAGATCATGGAATTAAGATCACTTGATGTTCTGGTATACAGGAAATCATCTTTTTTAAAACTTTCTATCAGGCATCATGTGTGTAAATATTCATGGGTGGCTGCCTGCAGTCCCTTTAGAAAGTTCCAGAATGATAAGCAGCAACTTTATGTTCGCTCTAACACTTGGGAGTTTCCAGTACTGTTTGTGTTTTCACTCTGTCTTTGGCTTGTTAGGGGTTCCCTGGGAGGAAGAGGAGGAAGAGGAGGAGGACACCTCCTGGACAGGAAGACTGCGTGCCTTGGTACACAAAATCAAAGGTCCACCCAAGCCAGAGAAGGAGCTACCAACACCAGAGGAGGAGAAAAGCCCTAGTAAGTCCCGTGCCTTTTAGTCATAGTACTCCCAGCTCTCTCTGCTGAGACCTCGGGTAATTAACTGACTCTTGAATAAACATTGTAATATATATGTGGGCTGCTAAATTCAAAGAAGCCATCTAGGAATTGTGCTACCATTGCTGATAGTTACTATTAAATATTCCTCTGATTGAAGAAACTACTTTCAGACTCTTCTAAAACCTAAGGAATGTATTGCTTGGTGTCTGTTCTTGTTTACTTAGAAATCCACGCAAACAGATGTCTCTTTTTTCTTTTGTGTTTCCATAGTCTTCTTCTTTTAACCATTGTCATTTTTCATCACTGCTCTCTGTGGTTCCTTAGCATGGAAAATTGTCCCAATGAGTAAATAAAAGAAAGAGGGTTTGTAAAGGAGATGGTTTTTTTTATTGACAGTGATATTGACGTTGAAACATCCTACAGGATGTTGGCTTTCTGCCTTTCAACAATGTTGAGTCTTGTCCAAATTCATTTTTCTAATCTTTATACTGTACATAATGCCTATTATTTTGACCCATGTTGAAACAAAATCATAATCAGTCCTACACAGTAATTGACTCGCTCTACACCATTAACATTTCAAGAGGAAGATTGTCTGAATAGTATATATAATTAATCTTTTTGCTACATATTCTGCAAACTTATCATTTGTCTGAGGAAGATGTAATATCCCAGGTTTAATGTGGATGCCTCTTATCTCATTCCTTGTTCCTATCCTTCTTGAAACCACTTTCAAATCATAGACTAGAGCAATAGGCTGTCAGGATATGACAGGCTTATCTGAAAACACTACTTTGGGGTTCATACATCTTATTGCCCTTTATATTACCCTTTCATCTTTGTCAGAATATTTCTGAAGGGAGCGACTCCTCACCATTTATCAACAGAAGTGTTGAAGCATCTAGCAGGGTATGTGTCTAGGGGACTTGGCACTGGCCCTTTGGTCAGTCCTGCCAGTCCCCATGAAAGAGGTGAGTCTTTGGTGAGGACATCCCAGCAGGATTCTAAAACCACAAGAAAGTAAACTTAGATTCCCTTTGTGGTCACGGCCAAAGCCGAACTGAAAATAGAGCTGACCCACATGTCTCCTCTGTCACCTGCTGGGAGTCTATTTTTGCAAGTGGATGCTTGCTGACCTTCTTTCTAACAAAGAACATGTCATGACTGGGAGCCCACAAAGTAACCATTTTGTGTCTGGCAAATGGAGTTAGTCCAATGAAACCATCTGCCTCTGTGAAATTCCCCTAACTTCAGAATGGGGTGCAGCACAGAGAAGTACAGTCTTCACTTACCCTCAGGGCTCAAGTAGACAGACAGCGATGTCTGTTTTCGGTGGAACATGCACACTAGGGCACCTCTCCTGATGTGAGACCTCATGTCTTCACTCACGCTTCCTCCCTTCCACAAGCTCAAGCTATGTGTCCTAAGCGATCCATCCTGGGGTCCCAGAAACAGTAGAAATGGTCAGGGTGGTAAAGCATGTGCCCTGCCAAATGTTCCCGATACATGGATCCCCTCACTCAGCTCACATTGTAAGATAAATTCTTGAGAATGGTTTACCGTCCCCCCCAAAAAAGTCAATGTTTCAATTAAGGGTCAAAGCCCTATAAATTGTTGATAACTTTATTCATGTTACTGCTTATCTGGTTACTCTTACTCTTACATTTGATAAAATAACTAGTGTTGATAATAATAATGACATGCTGTAATTAATTGACAATTGACCAAATACATGTGCATAGATTAATTAACAGATGCTATCATTCCTCATTCCTTCACTGTATAAATGAGCGGAAAAGGCTTTGGAAGAATCAAGGAATACTGGTTCATTTATTCATTGTTTCTATCCTTCCCTTGTTCCAGAAAAATTCCCCCATGACTAATTGTCACTAGCCCAAGATTACTAGAGTGGGTAAAGCAATGACTTGGAGTCAGGCTTTCTGACTCTTTCCCTTGTACCATGCTCTTCCCCTGTATCATGAAGCTTGCCAAAGAGTTTATCAGCATGCGTATCATGAGCCCCCAACACAAAGACTCACATATAGAATGGTTTTTAAACATCACCATCTTTATCTTGCCTTCTGCCAACATGAGATAAATCACTACTACAACTCGTTGATGAAGAAAATCGGACCCAACAGAATTCAAAGTTACCAAAGCCAAAGATTTAGACTTAGAGTTTTCAGGGACTGCGATGATGCATCAGGCTGCAGTTTCTCCTCTCTGAACAGCTGGTGTTGCCAGATGACTTGCAAGAGGGAAACTCAACTTTCCAGGAGGGAGAGAGCAAGTATGTTCTAAAACTCATCAGAATTCTGCTTGCTGGCTCAATGTGACACATATTTGCCTAAATTAGCTCCAAACCATGTTGCCAATGAAAACTCGTACAATATTGTCAAAAGATCGTAAGATAATGAAGAAGTAAAAATTTTATGGCACCATACTAAATCATGTTTTTTTCATGTCTCAATCCAGCCAATTCCCTAGAAAATCTTTTGCCTATTAAGTCTAGACCAGTGCTTCTTGCACACTACGGTTTAAGCAGGATTTCCTTAAATACAATGCATAGCAATTGAATTATAAGAAATCAACCGGCTATTGCTCCTAAACTCCAAAATTTTTTAAAAATGAAAATTATCTATCAAATTTTACAGGTTAGATTTGGTGCACTGAATATTTTCCCTGTGGGTAGTGTTTTTCACTATGTTCTCTGTGATGTCCCAAATGATATTATTCTCTCAAATAGTGTGAAGACAGGAGATGAATGCTCCCCACTGTCATCTGGTCTCCAGGCTTAGGAGCCTGTGATAAGTTGCTGTAGTTCAGCTTTGGGTAGCATTGGTCAAGAAGTGAGCTGTAGTTGAGCGTGGGTGAGTCTCTCTGAAGGAGGTGAGCATCCCTCTTCTGTCTTTAGCTCCGTGCTGCATGCCATAGAGCACTACCTCTCTCTTGTCACTCTTCTAATAAAGACCAGAAACAGAAGTCAGCCCAGAGGTGGCTCTCTACTCATCAAGCCCAAAAGGTGCTATTGTGGCAGCTCTGCTATGTCTCTGAATGGCCTAGGAGCCCTAAACCAAAACTCTCCCCTATCTGATTGCTATAGCTTATTTGGTTCTGAGGAGGAGAAAGGGTTTGTTGTTTACCACTAAAATAAGTCCTGGGTCTCTGATACAAATATGTGTAATCTCTAATTATTTAGTGATGGCAGCTACATCTGAGGGGCTTAGGCACTATTTCTAAGTCACTTCTGTACACTCTTTCCTGATAGGCACTTCCCAAGATATATACCAACAGCTCCTCCATGAAGCCTTTCTTTAAATTCTGTCCTCCTCCCTCCTGTCCCAAGTATAATATGGAATTTCTAGTAGGACACATATGACTTTTCCCCTTTCGTGGGATTTTTATGTACCTGTTGTTTTCCTTAATGAGTCTTAATGCAGGGACCATGTCTTACTTGTTTTTACCTTCAGCTCATTTGTACAAGTCTTTCTGACCTCCAGCTGCATGTTAGTCATATGAGGTTTATAAAGATGAAAAAATAGGGACTTTATAGATAAAGGAGGAAATGGGTGTGGATCAGCAATTCAATACAGTCATGAGGTGGGATATACTAAAAGTATGGACAAAATACATTACGTGGTCAGGGAAAGGACTGGGAAACTGTCCATGAAGAATCTGACCAGGTAGACAAAATAAGAAAAGACACAGTGGTTGAAAAAATTGATTGACAAAAACCAAAAGACAGAAAAGTTCTGGTTGTACTCTGGGAATAGCAACAAGTTGAGATTGGCTGAATTCCAAGAAGAAATAGGATGGAACACAGTGGAAGCAAGGTTATATTTTAGTTAGCCTTATGTTGTCACTGTGACCAAAATACCCAGTATGAATAACTTGAAGGAGGAAGTTTATTTGGACTCATGATTCAGAGGTTTAGTCCATAGTAAGCCTGCTGTGTTGCTCTTGGCCCAAGGTGAGGTACAACATCATGGCAGGAGGGCATAGCAGAGGAAAACAGGTCAGGACTTAACAGCCAGGAAGTAGGCAGGGGAGGGGGAAAAGGACTACAGAGAAAATGAACCTTTCCCAGATACTTCCCCAGTGACCTTCTTCCTCCATCCAAGCCCCACCTGCCTATGGTTACCACCCAGTTAGGCCATTCAAACTAGAATGGACTGATGAAGTTGCAGCTCTCGTAATCTGATCCTTTCACCTCCGAATATTACTGCATTTATAGGAGCATCTCATATCCAAAGCATAACCATTGGTTAGAATACATGATGTCTTAGAAAATCAGCTGGGCAAGCTCCTTGGATCTTAGTGTGCTTCCCATTTGTTTTACCCATGATGTTATAATAGTCAACACTGCAGTTGTAAGGGCTACAGGGATTCATATCTGCATGGAATCTACTTTGTCCTGTGCATTGTCTTAGTCACGTCTGTAAATAATTTTTATAAGAACAGTATACAGTAGGCAGTTTTACTCTTATTTTACAATTAAACTGCAGTAAAGACTAAGCAACTCTAAAATCACAAAATGGTGGCATAAAAATCCAAACTCTTGTAGACCCAAGTCAATTCTCATGAGCATCATTTATATAATAACATCCTAATCCCTGTAAGCAATAGCTATGAAAGCTTCCTTAGGGCTTAATCATTAGGTTGCTCAATAATAGTGAAGTAATTATGAGGAAAGCACTTTAGAGTGAGGCTGCCTGGTCTTCAATTCTTGCTCTGTCATCTATCTGTGACACTGAGCATGTGATAACTTCTCTGTGCCTCAGTTTTCTCCCCTTTAAAATGGAGATAAGTTACATACTTTCCTCTTTGGGTTGATGAAAGCATTAAATTAACGTTGTGAAGTGCTTCAAAGAGTGCCTGGTACAGAGTGAATCCTTTGGCTAAATATTTGTTGATTACCCATCACATTTTAGGAACTCTATCAGGCAGTTTGTTTTAGCAAAATCATCTCTTAATTAAGGATTTAGTCCTCACGTACATTTCATAGCCATAGTCTGCCACAGAGAGGCAAGGGGGCATATGGTATGAACAATGCTCTGGGTGACAGGTGTGAGGACTTTAGTAAGGGAGTTAGGCTAGGTAGGATAATGACTCCCAAAGATGATCCATCCTGATCTCTGGAGCCTTTGAATATTATGTTAAATGGCAAGGGAAGATTTAGGTTGCAGTTGGAATTAAGGTGCTTATCAACCGACCTTAAAATCTGAAAGTTTCCTGGATTATTGGAGTGACCTGGAGTGATTACTAGTACCCTTATAACAGTGAAAGAAGGTGATAGAAAAGAGCCAGAGAGAGGTAATATGAGAAGGATGTTGCTCAAATTTACTAGAGGAAAGGAATGTAAGCCAAGGAATGCAGGCAGCCTCTAGAAAGTAGGAAGGGCAAGAAGAAGATTCTCCCCCAGAGCCTTCCACAGAGATATCCCCTGCCACAGCGTGATTTCAGCCCGGATCTCAGTCGTACTGCTGGTTTACATAACTGTAAGGTAGTAAATCTGTAGTGTTTTAGGATACCAAGTCTGCAATAATTTGTCAGTAGCACTAGAAAATTAACACAGGTGATAGCAAAAGAAAGGATTCTAAGAGCCAGGCACAATAAAGGTGGGGTTGGCCTATCCTGACAATCAATTAGAAATCTGAGGCAGAGGGAAGTGTTAAGAGAGCCTTTATGGCTGATGGATTTCAAAAATAGCAAGCTAATAATGGATTCCGGAGAGGTGAGCAATTGCACTAACAGACGTGGAGACACAGGAGTGGAGCTGGGGAGGGAAAACCTTCATTTTACTTAGCTCCATGGAGGTCACAAGAGATTGTTCATGCTCAGTCCTTTTTGCCCTGAAAACCCCCCAAGGCAGACAAAAAAGGTCTCATTTGCCCTGGCTTACAGGTGAGGAAATGGAGAACCGGAGGCAGTAAGCAATTTGCCCAAGTCACGGAGGACAAAACAGGATCAGAACTCCTTCTGTTTGGCTCCCAGTCAGGCATCCCAGGGATAGAAGCACACAGGTATTCTGCAGTGGGTTAATTGCTGCCAGGCCCTCTTTTTTGGCAGCCTGTGTTATAGAGATAGAGAAGAGAGTTTGATTCTCCATGGAGAGAAGCCCATACTTATTGAGTGTCTTCTCAGTGCCAAGTGCCCTGCTACACACATCACGTGACCTCATTCAATTTCATCCTCTTAACAAGACACCAAGTACAGTGACCTAAGTTCCCATTTTGCATACTAGGTAAATAAGCCTGAGAGGAGAAAAGTAATTTGGACAAGGTCTTGAAACAAATTAAACATAGGCCAAGATGTGATTTGTGTTCCGTATCCAGAGTCTGTGTGCTTTCCAGAAACTGTGCGGGGATGCCAGGGAAGGGGCAGTGGGTGGAGGAAAGGGGATGGGAGCACAGTATTTAGGGTGTGTGGCTGGTAGCTTGGCCTCATAATCAGCTTACTCTCTACACTGAGTGGACATAGAAACTAAAACTGTTTGATTACTTTCCCAGCAGGGTGGAGACAGAAGTCTCAGGCCCTGAGTCCTTTGTGGATTCCTCTCTGCACTCTCTTCATTTCAGGGCTTTCTCTCCTAATAGATTAGCAAACATCATCTGTCCTCGATGCTCTTTTCCCCATCATCTTCGGTCATTTAATCCCCAGCATGTTTTGAGAAAGTGATTGTGAAGCTGGTTGACTGATTTCAAAAACAACAGGCTAATTATCTCTTTATGATAGATGAGCCCCTAGGGAACTATAGAGGAAATCCATGGATGTAGAACAGCAGAATCTGGCCAGGAACCCACAATGCAGTTTTGCCTGTGGCTTGTGAGGCTGTTCTGACAGGGAATGTCCAGCTGGCCAGGAAGTCATCTGCAAAGCGTTCACTGGTATGCTTGTCTACACTGGTACAGGTGAGAGGCTTTGACCAAGACAAAACCATTTAGGCAGGGAAATTTAGGAACAGATTTAAGAGGAATATCCTACAGCCACACGACTAACACAATCTGTCCTAGAAACCAGTCTCAAGGCTGCCTGCCCGGCCAGTATGGGTAGGTTCATGGGGTCCAGGACCTACAAGACTGAGTCAAGAAACTTTAATTCCTGTGGGCCTTTTCCTTTCCAGTTCTCATTCCTGTGGCCACCTCAGCAGACCAACTGCTTAGAAGAACTTACTTTTGTATTCAGTTGAATTGAATTGTTTATCTAAATAACAGAGTAGGGATTATGCTAATAAGGGCCAAAATTATTGGGGAAATTCAGTCCCTGCTATGTCTGTCTTTTCTTACATGACAGGTGAGAGGACTGAATGATGATTCATGGACAGTATTCAATATAGAATCTGACACATATGAAGCTCTTAATAAAAACATTGGCCACTAATATTACAATGAGGAGTGAGCTATCCCAGCAGGAATTTGAACTTTTGCCTTATACCTGGACTAGGGAAGCCAGTATAGAAGAGAACAAGTATATGTGTCCCAAAATTAAGTACAGAGCCTGGGTGTGCTGCTGCTGTTGTGCAGCCTCGGATAGGGGCCGCCTAACTGGCATTGTGCATTCGATGTGGTCTAATGGCACAGTAAGTGGAGCAGCTCTTTCTTGTCACCAGGAACAATGCTCCAGGTTGTCTTCACTAGCATTTCATTTCAGAGAACCTTGTCACTTGGTTCTCAGTTATCTCTCTAGCAAACTCCTCCTAGTGAAATGGGCCAGATTGGTTCCAACTGCAGAGCCTGGGCCGCACAGGCCAGGGGGAACCACGGGGAAAAGAGCATCAGGTATTTTCCAAGTCTCCTTGGTGTGGTTTCACTTTCTCCCTCGCCTCTTCTGCTAATAAGTAATAGATATTTGGCCACTTTGTAATCTCAGCCTCTAGGAAGCTCTGGGGCACAAAGCACGGAAGGCATGAGGCCTTCCTCAGTAAATCTCCCCAGCTAAATCTAGAGGATCTTATTGCACCACATGACCCGTGACATAGGAAGTTCCCTTTCTCCACTAGCAATCAGGACAGTCATCAAAAAGGCCATCAAGTTGCCGCAGCTCATCTCCTCCAGGTCCGTGATTACTGGTGTGTAGTAATGCTTTGATAATAGCCACTTACAGCAGTGAACAACCACAGGAATTTTGAGATTTTGTTTTATTTCTTCAATTTCAGGTTTTTAGGAAAAGCAAGTAGAGTAATGTTGAAATGGGGCATTAAAACATGATGGTGAAATTCTTGATGCTATGCATTTAACTCAATGAAGACATAGGCTTTTGTTTACCATTTTGATAATTTAGTACAATTCTTTCAAGAGCTCAGTAGCTCAGATAGACAAAGAATCTTCAAATATTCGATCAAAAGCAATGCGACTTCATCGACACAGAGAAGTAAGAGCCAGAACTAGGACAAAGCGCTCTTATGCCCTGCCTAATACTCTTGCTATATCACACTTAAATTCATTTTCTTCAAGAGGGATTTTATAGGTTAATTTCATTTTATTGGTTAAAAAAAATTGAGCATCTGGGAAAGTGAGTAATCTGAGCATTGGAAAAAGAACTAAAGCTATATGATTTTCAGAACTTTATTTCTGAATCAATTTCACAGTTTATTAAGAGAATCTAGACAGCATGCATAATATAAATTTAAGGCATTTATAAATATGACTTTTTCTGAGTTTTATGAAGGTGAGCAGCTCTAAGATGATAAAGTAGATTCTGGCAGAAGAGGTTTGAGTCCTAGCTCTGCTATTTACTAATTGTGATTTTAGGCAATTTTCTTAGCCTCTATGTGTTTCAATTTCCTTGAATATAAAAGGAGAATAATAATAGTACATACATCATGGAGGTGGGATAATGGAACCTAAAGATTCAATAAAATGTTGCTCAGCTTAATGTTCTGGTGCTTATAAGTTCATATGCATTTTAGCTTTTGAACCAAGTAGATAAAGTATAAGCATACCAACTTCATATCCATATTTATCATTTCAGGTGCTTTTAGCCAAATAATCAACAAAAAACCCACCTCACACAGAGTAGCCAGTGAGAGACTTCACTGACTGACAAAAGTGTGGGCTTTGAGATGGAGCTGGCCACAGAGATGTGTTGACCCAGTGGCTGTGCTTCCTCTGCCCATTGTCTTATTGTCCCACATCCCAGCTTTGTCCTCAGACAGGACAAAGCTCTGGTATTCCAAGCAAAGATCCTGAGATGGTGGTTGATTGGAGAACTTGGTCACAGGCTAACCCATGTGGCAATGAGTGTGACCTATAACACAGAATGTGCTGGAGGACTCAACAGAGCCCACCTTCGACATGGCATGGAGTCCCTGTGGAGCATGGGTCATAAAGTGGACAGGTGCCCTGCACAAAATCAGGGTCCTATTAAGAAAAAGAGATCTGGGTATGTGCTTAGTGTGATTTTTCTATGCAGGGTTATTATCATCTTCAGCATCTTTAATTTATTCGATGCTTTATGTTGAGATGTTAGACAGTTACAGACCTTCATGTCCAGAAGGAGAATGGAGCCAAAGTGTGTTAGGGGAACTTGTGACCATGATGTTTGCCATCTCTGTGGTGGCCACTTGGCCTACAGCAGCTCTGTGGTAAGAGCTCACTGTGGTTAATGTTGTTTCTGTCTAAATTCTGGGCCATATACCATCACACCTCAGTTGTGTCAGCAGCTTCCGAGGAGTCAAATAGCCTCCATCCAGAACTTTCTATCGGATGGAGGATTTGAGTTTCCTAATTGCTGAGCAAAGGGGTGCCTCAGACCACACAAATGTACTGTGGTACAGTTCTGGAGGCCATGGGCTTAAATTGAGTGAGGAGGCCTCGAGTCCTTCTGGACCCTCTAAGGAAAAAGTCATTTCTGGCTTTTTCATCCAGCATCTGGATGAATCCTCCACTCTTTGGCTAGCCAGTGGTTCCTCCTGCCTTGTACAGCTCTGAACTCTGCCTCTGTCATTGCAAGTCCTCCTCTGACCTGCCTTGCTTCCTCCTGTAAGGACACATGTGATTAATTGAGCCCCAAGTGATCCACAGTAATCTCCTTATCTCAAGATCCTTAACTCAATCACATCTGTGAAGTCCCTTTTGCCATGTAAAACAACCTATCCATAGGTACTGGGATTAGGACTTGGACATCTTTGGGGTGTTGTTATTCAGTCTACTACAAGAAGGAAGAAAGCAAAGGTCAAAATATACTCCTTTTTTTTTTTTTTTGCACTTAAAACGATCTACCACCTGTTCATGCCTCCAGAGCAGTTTCAACATCCCACAAGCTGACTTTTAATCACCTAGAATTTAAAAATAAGTGTACATAATTTAGATGCACATAATTATTTTTCTCTTCTCATTGTAATGTGAACATTATAAATTGCTTTCTAAGTTTAACCTAAGCACAGTGCAATTTTGTTTGCTCTCTTTTCAGTGTAATTGGAAGACTTTTCTTCCCAGATATAAGGAGACTCACAGAGGTATAACACCAGTATAGGGGTAGGATCTATAAGCCGCAGGGATTTGCTTTGCCAGTGGCCAACAACTACTCTCTGATAATAAGTACGTAATTCGTGGCCACTTGATTTGTGAGGAGAAAAGAAAAGTTACTTTCAAGACCCCTGGAGGCTAAAAATGTAAATCTGCACCAGGAGAATAAATTACCCATCTTTTATTGTAGCTGGCATTAGAAAACTGGAAATTAGCCATTTAGAAGGGAGTTACAGCAACCGTGGCAGGTGACTTGAGAGAGTTTTCCTGTAAAGGCCACCCATGGCAGGCCTGAGTTTCTAAAGTCAGAGGAAATAAAATGACAAGTGGAAAGAAGTGAACAGCTAAACAAGAAGCAATACCTGGACCCCAAAACCAATTCATAGGACTAGGTCTACCGTGAACACATTCTAATCCTTTGTTAATATTTTTTAAATTATTTTTAATGAGAGAGAGAGAGAAAGTTTTAGTTTTTCATGTGGCTTTCGTTGCTCTGACACTTCATTGTGTACATGGTGCTGGGGTTCAAACTCACATCCTCCTGCACAAGACCCTAAATGCTGAGCTGCTGCTCCAGCCCCCTAATCCTTTGTTATTATACAAATGTCTAATGAGTCCAGAAATCAGTTGGGGAGGTAGCTATTTTTCTTTTAAAGCATCGCTCAGGCATCCAGTACTCCTAACCAATAAAGTGCCTTAGGAACATATCCTTTCCAAATTAGCTGGAATAATCATTTAAAATGTTGCTTTTAGATTGTATATTTGATATAATTGCCTAAATGTGACTGTCCCTAATTACAGTAATTGCAAAAATTGAGTGAGATAGAATGTTAATAACAAAGTCATAAATGAAGTCATTTGTAATTATCAAGGAAACCACATGTACATGACTAGCTTCCCTAAGACATTTTGTTTGAGGATTTGCTTTATTTTTCATCAGAAAATAAGTGATTGGTTGAATATGTTCCCCCACCCCCCATTTTGAAATGAATGTTACAGCTGTCTAGAACTCCCTTCTGGTGCACTTGACAGAGCCCTCTTGAAATGTCACTCAGTGAGGATGAAGATCCTAGAGCTGCCACAGTTCTGCTGAAGCATCCTCAGTACACGTGGTGGAGGTTCCAGGTGGGGTCGCGTGGACCTGTGTGGGGAAGAGGCATGTGTCCTCTCCTTCTCACCCTGTTTTGCTGCTGGCAAGGCTGTCCCATTTGACGTGTCCTACTTCTTAGGAACACTACAGTGGTTTGGTAGTCATTAAAGAGCAACATTTCCAAAAATGAACTTGGAAAAGCTACAGAAATGAGTATTTAGTTGTAGCTGTTCTTAATATATCTCTCTATCTCTAGGGATGAGAGAGTCAAAGGTACATATGTGAATACTCTCTTGAAGGGAAGAATTCCAAAATAGCCACAGGAAAGAAAAATACTTTTCCATCACATTATTTCACATATCACTTGGAAGGCCTCGTTGACTTCATGACAGAGCTGCTGCTTCTCTACCTCCACATGATGATAACCTAGTCTAGAAATATTGAAGAACTTTAGATAAAGGAGCCTTTGGAAGAAAAGGAAGGAAGATCTTACTGTTTATCTTCTCTAATGTGTTTTGAACGTATGTGTTACTATAGAAGTTGTACCATCTTACAAATTGTCTTATTTTCTAAATGTCTTGGACAATATGGTTTTACCCATTATTTGACACTTCATTTTCCACTAAAGGCCTTACAGGTATTATTTCATTTCCCAACTAGGCTGCTGTGGGTAATAATCATATCTTGGAGTAATTTCATGAGAGTACTTGACTTAATGTTGGGCTCTTAACAGATACCCAGAAACTAGCATTTGATGAACAGGCTTATCTGGATGTGACAGACCTGGAGGTAATTCAGCTATTCAGGTGAAGACAGGTAGAAACTCATAGATGAAATGCATGCCGAGCCCTAGATACACATTGACTCTAGGGCAAAGCCTTCCGTAGTTGGCAGCCCTAGTTTCCTGTGTTAATGAGAGTAAAGTCACTGCTGAAAAGTCAGCTGATATTGGGGACAGAGAATTAAGGTCTCCATCTGCAGCCCACTTTTTCTCCGTGTGCCCCATACTGGCTTCAGAGCAGACAAGAAAGCCTCACAGCCACGGCATCACATGGGTCTGGCTCCCTCCTGCCTCTGAAGATGGTGATCTTAAGCCCAAATTAAGGAAGAAGAAAGCCCTTGGAGCCCTTCAGGCTAGAGGGGAGCACTTTGGTACTGAAGGGATAATAGCCAGGGCCCTTGAAAGCTAGGATTCAATTTTCAAAATAATGATTCTTTAATCCCCACTGTACTTCTCAATGTGAGGAGCCTTACTCTTCTTGAACTCACCTTTAATCCACCTCCCACCAGAAACAAGCATGGGATGATAGCTGCCTAAGCTGCCACTTGCCAGGTTCAGGTCTCAGCTGCTTGATGACAACCTCACAGCCTAAAGGAACGGGCTTCCTCAGAACTGGAGAAAGAGCTTTGCCTTCCAGTCATGACTTCATCTCAGCTCAGACCCTGTGCATCCTTCAGTGCTCTCAAAATTTTTGGTCTTGGGAGCTCTTGACACTAAAAAATGACTGAGGGTCCTAAAAAGCTTTGGTTTATCTGGGTTAGACCTACCAATATTTACTGAATTAGAAATAAAAAACGGGAAAATTTTAAAATACTTATTCATTTAAAGTTAATCTTTACTGGGTGCAGTGCTGCACACCTGTAATCCTAGTAACTTGGGAGGCTGAGGCAGAAGATCACAAATTTAAGGCCAGCCTGAGCAATTTACAAGGCCCTGAACAACTTAGCAAGATCCTGTCTCAAAATAAAAAATTTTTAAAAAAGGGCTGGGGATGTGGCTCAGTGGCTAAGTGCCCCTGGGTTCAGTCCCCAATATATCATCATCATCATCATCATTTTTAAAACCCCATTACGTGTTTCATAAATAGCATTTAGGAAAAACAAATATTTCAAACCAAAATAAATAGAAGTGACATGGTTTTAATTTCTCTTTGAAGTCTGACTTAATAGAAGGCAGCTGGACTTTACATTGGTTGAAGAATAGGAAGAAAATTGACCTCAAACAATTGGAAGGGGACTCTTTTCACAGCCTTTTCATGCAGTTGTGGATACTTTTCTAGTGTTTTGTCAAAATTAAGTAGCTGATTCTCAAATGTTCATTGGCATGCGAAATCTGAAACTGTATGGAAGTAATTTTTGAACAATGGATAAAAATCTTTCCACTTTTCTCACATGTTGACTGGATCTTTTTACTAATGAATGTTTTTGTAACATCATGCATTGGGAAACTAATAGTTTCCATTTGGGAACTATTAGTTCACTGTGGAATGCAGAGCTTCCAGATGTTGACATGTTTCATTATAAAATATTTTTAAATCACTTTTGTGAGTATCAATAATTTAATCAGGAAAGTCTTAAAGTATTGAGAAGCTGTCAAAGCTCACAGTAGCAAATAAGCAGTTTCCAAAATTTTAATTTTTCTCTTGAAAGCTCAAGTTTCATTTTTGCAGCAAACACTGTCATTTAAAGTGAAAAGCTTACTCCTTTCATTTTTAAGAAAACATTAGTTATCCAAGTTTGTTCAACCACAGTTTGCTGTTCTTTTTATTGAAAATGGCACTCCATGAAGCAAGGGGCTAGTTCAGCTCACAATTTGGTCCCACAAGCACTTTTCTTCAAGAAATACCACTTAGTGTTGATATGCAGGGAAAGTGTTCTACGCTTTCTAGCCATTCTGTCATGCAGGATGGTAAAAAGATGTAGATTCCAAGTCTTATTAATAGAATTATATTTCTGCTGCTTTGTTCAGGACATTTTTATGGGAAACTGGGCATTTTCCCAGGAATAAAGAGTGCAGTTGAGTCCTACTGACTTGATTTACACTAAGGCCCCAGTAGTGTTACCCACCATTGCTTGTTACCATCAGTCCAAATATCAACACCATGAAAAAGGCAAATAACATCCTTGAATTCCTATGAAAACACACTTGACCTTCAGAACAACCTAAAGGATCCTGAGCCCTCTGACTCTGCAGATTATATTTCTGTAACTATGGGTATCGATGTAGTAATAGTTAACTTTTATTAAGCCCATGTCATGTGCCAGACATAGTTATATGCATTAATTATTTTAATTCTCGGATGTAGATATATGGGGTGCCTAACACATTGTAGAAAATGTATTCTTTTTGACCTCTTAACTCTGTAACATTTTGGCTGCTCTGCAGGGGTACATGGGAGTTAATTAAAATCTGAGGAATTTTCAGTGGCTTTGCTAATAGGGGCATAAAGCTCCATTTGGGGGCTAGAGGTGATCCAACACCTGCCTGTTCTATGTAAGGCCCTAGGATCCATCTCCAGCACCAAGAAAAGAAAAAGCCCCATTTCCTCAGTCCCAAAAGCACTTAGACCTTCAGAATTCACTAATTCACCCCAGGATTGCTGGTGGGTGCTGTTTCTAGCATGTGTCAGGTACAAAATATGCTGTGCCTCTCAGGACTCCTGTGGCTGTTCCCTCTCTCCCCCGCATTTTTCTTTTTTCTCATAGTTATTGTTTCCCTTTCTTATGGGACCTTGAAACTCTGCCCAACAGAAGTGGCCTTAAACATCATGTGTTCCATTGAATTACGCTTACCTGTGAGTCACACAATGATGATGGTTTTTGCTTTCTCCTTTTCTGATAGGATCTGGGCACCATATTTTTAAACTGTGTGTTAAAAACTGTATGTTAACTAGGTTGCACTGATACATTGATTTGTCCCATTCTCATACTTATCATCAAGGCTAGCCTGGACTAAGCACTGGTGGGGTATTAGATTCTGTTCTCTAGGCTGTAAATGTTGATTTGGATTTGAGCTGCTGTAAGGCTAATAAGCACTCACCCAAATCCTGATTTAATCCGAAAGCTGAGTCAAGGGAAAGTTAATATTTGCTCAGTTCAATTGTAACTTTGTAAAATTCCCCATTGAAAAAAAAGATGGTCCTCGAGCTGATTAACAGTTCTATCTGATTCGATCATTGCTTCTCCCGTGTAGCAGACCATAATGAAATGCATTCTCTCTGTGGAGGATTTGGTTGGTTGTGGTGAGAACCATGATTCTTTCATGCCAAGGCATGGACTTTTGGGTGACTTATACTTACACAATTAGAGAAATTTACCTTGGCCACAAGAATCTATATGTTTCTGCCTTGCTTTCATTCTTACTGTGAGTATTCATGAAGAAAAACAGGAACTTTTACATCTGTGGGAACAAGTTTCCTGAGAGGATTCTAGCCCATAAATAACTTCCCCAGAAGGTACAGGTATTATCTAAGCTGACAGGTATTGTCAGCAGTCCCCACCTAGCGAGATCTCTTAAAAACATCTGTTAACTGTGCATCTCTCTGGCTTGGGTGTCCTTTTTCAAGTTTTACAGCTTGTGTCTCCCATCTGAACCTAAAACACCCGCAGGGTTGGTAGACTCAGCAGTAAGTTAAATTAATCCTTTACATCTAGATGTCTTTTAGAGCTTTGGTGACTGAGTTCTATTTTTATATCCTTATGATGAGCCAAGACTGTATGTAGAGCAGACATCTGCTGTATAGAGTGATCTGGAGTAGAAAATTCAACTATTAGAGATGGCACCAGCTGCTGGGGACACCAGCCGAGTTTATGCCTCCTTCCTTCTCTGATGGACTTGGTGGCCTCCTCAGCTCTGGTTTTATCACCTGGTTGTAAGTTAAGGACCTCAGTGCCGTCCATACCTTGCAGGAATGTGATGGGCAGTGCCAGATTTGGATGTGATTATGATTTAAGAGTAGCATTTCTTGCCTGTCATGGCATTCTCCAGAAGTGGGTGTGGCGTGGGGAGGGTGAGTGCTGCCTCACCAGCAGCTCTGACCAGAACCGCTTCCTGTGTCCTGCTCAGTCTGCCCCTTTTCTCCGCTTGTCTTCCCACACCGATGCCAGGTGGCCATTCCCAGGGGCCACTTAATCCAACCTCTGAAGGCCAGGGCTGGTGTGTCATTCAGTGACCTTTCCTTTCCTTGTCTAGTTGGCATTTCTGTGTAACCAGCATGGACCCTGATGAATTCTGAACTCAGAGTCACAGAGGTTTCTTTCTCTCGTGCTTGTGTAAGTAGTTCACGATGAGGCAGCAGCCAACTCCTGCCAGAGGAGGGGCAGGCAGGTCCGTCCCGTGGGAGCATGGTCAGACGTGCAGGGCCAAGCCTGCAGGCCTCTCCCCAGACCTCTCCCCTGACCTCTCCCCTCCATCTCCTCATATATCATTATGTTTATTTCATCTATAGTTCTGGAATCAATAGCTCTTCTTAATCATTTCATGATACATGGTTTCGCCACACTACTTGGAGATGATACCGATAGGAATAAATTCCCATCTTTAGTTTGTTTGACTCTAAGGATGCACTGGCCCAGGTTTCCCTTTCACCCACCTGGAGTGATTCACTCACAGCTATATCCTATGGCACTTAAAAGTACCTCCATTATAGTACTT
Source organism: Aplodontia rufa (assembly GCA_004027875.1). Lineage (NCBI taxonomy): Eukaryota > Metazoa > Chordata > Mammalia > Rodentia > Aplodontiidae > Aplodontia > Aplodontia rufa. Next base: position 1,597 of record PVKS010006921.1, on the reverse strand, counting down.
ATTGCATTGTATTATATTATAGTACTTATTGCATTGTATTATAAAATAAAAATGTAAAGACCTGGCTTGTGAGCTCCTGGAAGGCAAGGACAGTCTTATTTATTATTCTCTTTCCAGCATCAATTCAAACAAACACTGTTTCATCAAAATAGAATATTTAGCACCTTCAGTTTATAATTGTGATGTTCTTTTCTTGTAGTATGGCTGGAATATTTGTCCTTTGTTGACATTACTGTTAATTCTGTGCATGTCATCCCCACCCTTAAAAATAAGAAATTTTTAACCTCAGTCAATAGGTGACATGTCTAATAGTTGAAGTGGCTGTGACATCCAGCTCTCTCTGAGCCATGACAGCCACAGCAGTGGTCCCTCCTATTCTCCTTCCAGCAACACTGAAGGAGCTGGTCTCACAGACAATGATCCGCTGGGCCCAGGAGAACCAGATCCAGGATGCAGAGCTGGTCCGGATGATGTTCAACCTTCTCCGGAGGCAATACGACAGCATTGGAGAGCTGCTGCAGGCACTGCGGAAGACCTACACCATCAGCCAGGCCTCTGTGAGCGACACCATTAACCTCCTGGCAGCCCTGGGCCAGATTCGGTCCCTCCTCAGTGTCAGGATGGGCAAAGAGGAGGAGCTGCTCATGATCAATGGGTTGGGGTAGGTCCTTCACAATAACACATGGTTCTTTCAAGAGTACTTCAAGTGGCAGGACTGAGCCTCAGATCTCTCCTATCCTTGTGGGATTGTGTCCTTCCCAAATGATCACTGTGTAACCTGAGAGAGCAGACTACCTGCTACTCATGGCAAAGGGGCATTGATGAAAGGAATGAAGAGGAGTCCTGGAGAAAAGCAGTTTCATGGTTTAAATCTCCTGAAAATAATGCCAAGGAGGCCATGAAAAAATTCTGGAGGAAGGCACAGTGTCTGAACCCCAGACAGAAACAACATGAGCGTTTGAGTTTTTAACTAGATACCTTCTAGGGCTTGCCTCTGAAAAACTGCCACTCAGTCCCTCCAAATTCTGTCACATCTAGCCCACAGAATCATTTTTGTTAGTTCTGTGAGACACCTTTATTCATAATAAGAGCTTATGGCTCCATGTTAGAAACCATGTAGTTAAAATCATTCATAATATTTTAGACATCAGAAGGAAGGATTCCTTTAATAATGTAGTGCAGCACTTCCATTTTTCAGATGAGAAAACCAAGGTTCAGAAAGAGCCACCCATAATTTTACTTGATTAAAATCAAAAGCAGCATTATATCCCACCCCAAAGGGATTTTGAGGATCCTTGGTGGGCAGGGGTGGATGCATGCCTGCACTTTTCAAACACATTTTCAAAGAGGAATTTTAGAAGAGAAATGAAGAGACATTTATGGAAAAGAAAAAAAAGCTGCTGAACTTCTCTTTCCCTCCACCTTTGCAGTAGATGCAGCAGCAATAAAATAGGTGATTGTGGTTGGTATATCACACAATCCCCAGAGGAAGAAGAAGAGAGAGCAGGGTAGGCATAAAATAACTACCCAGTAAAAGGTATATGGCCAGTTAACAGGCCATTTCTGCATTTCAAAAGCTTTATTTTCCTGCAGCTTC
>PVKS010006920.1:0-75639 GCA_004027875.1 Aplodontia rufa | reverse complement strand
GTTTTCATTTTTTTAATTGATTTATTTTGTAAGGTTTTTTTTCACTTTTTTCCCCTGTTTTATCTCTTTTCTTTTTTTCCCTTTTCCTTCTTCTCTGTATACTCCCTTCATTCCTCAGCATTTACTTCAATGCAAATTTTTATCCTTGTCCTGCCTGCTGAGGGTTGAGATTTTGATCAGTACATTTAGTATATGAATACTAATGTGCCCCAGTTGCAAAGTTTTCCTCTACTTGCCTCTATCCTTTCTTATGGTATCACCCAACTTATAGTAATCTCTCTTTTACTGTTCCTCTTCTTTGGTACCTCTGTCTCTTTTCCCTAACCTTTTCCCCCAGCAAATCCTTCACCTCCTCTACTTTCTCTCTGTTCATGCTTGGATATTACAACCTCCTCTCTAACTTCCTCTTACATTCTCTTCTTTCTCAGGTGTCTGTAAGCTTATCACCTCTTAGCATTAAGTGGTTTGTACATTTTGAGCCCCCATTATTAATGCTGTGTAAGCATTACTGCTGTGAATGTCAAGCCTCAACAACTATTGCATGTTTGGAAGCCTTACACAGGTGATGATTGAATACTGCTTTTTTTTTTTTTAGAGAAGGACAAAGAGAGACAGAGAATCAATTTTTATTTATTGAGTTTTTCACATGGCATTCATTGCTCTGACAGTTGTGTACGTGGGTGCTAGAGTTTGAACCAGTGTACTTGCTCATGCCAGGCAAGTGCAGTAACTGACGAGTCACTGCTCCAGCCCTAGATGGTTGAATACTCTTGCACAAAAAGTAATGGCTATCACTGTCATTCATTTCATAGGTGGAATTTAACATTGTAATAAATATAGTCAGTAGTAAACAACCAATTTAATACCATTTATTATAAGCATTGGTTGTTCATATTGATGGTCTCCCATTAGCTCATGAGGAACTGGAAATCTTAAGGGATACTAAGAGTTCACTGGTTAGGGTTCTGGCTTCTGAACTCAACCTTCCTGACAATACCCCAACCAGAGTAAGAGAGACAATACCCAATCCAGCAGCAAGGAACCAAAGAGAAACTACCAGAAAGAGATCCCAGGCCAAGAGTCCACTTCAATTTAAGGAGTGAGAAGTCCCCATCAGGATCCTGCCACACATTGGTGCACACCCAGGACTCTGGACCTGTCCTAAAAGGCATGCCAAACACCCCCAAAGACCCTGCCCAACCATAGCACACACTGGCCAGGTTCAGATATATTGGGCCTGTCACCAAGGGTCCAGTTCCCAGTGGAGTGCATAGACTGCTCTGTTCTGTCCCACCCTGCAAATATGTGACCCTAGGACTCAGCAGTGCACCCCTATTGCTTAGCTTCAATAAGGCAGTGGGATTCCCAGAAACTCCACCTTATTCCACATCAGAATCCTGGAACCTAGACCCAAAAGGCACAACAAATCAAGGCTCCAGGCAGAAACAGCTGTCTGGATGAAGGTGGTCATCAGAGAGGTGGTGTCTGACCTGACACTTTGACCTGCAAGGAAGAAGCACCCAAAGAATGTCCTGCTTCCACACAGAGAACCCCAATTCAAAGATCCAGAAGAAGCTTTTCAAAGATGAGGAGTCAAGCTAGAAGAAGTACACCTCAATCCCACAACTCACCTACAATGCAGCCCATGGACAGGGAGTGAGATGAAAATCTACAACAAATTATCAACAGTCTGATCATTAAAAGAAACAATGAGCTGAAAGAAGATTTAATGAAGAGACTAACTGAGGAAATTCAAGAGATTAAACCTCTATTATCAAACAAATAGACATACTGAAAAAGGAAGTAATGGAGCTAAAATCTGCACTCAACCACATACATATGAGGAACAATGCAAGAATTTAATAATAGACTAATTTCTATACAAAACAGAACCTCAGCTTTTGAAGAAAGAACTTCTGACAATGAGAATTGGCTGTGTAAGCTTGAGCATACGGATGGCAACAAAGAAAAAAAAAACCCACAGAACACGAGGAATATTTTGACACAGGGTGATATTGAAATCCTAAACAGCCCAATAACAGGCCCTAAAACTCATATAGCAATTAAAACCCTTCCAAAAGAAAAGCCTGGGACCTCTACGGATTCCTTGCTGAGTTTTACCACACCTATGAGGAGGAGCTAACACCTCTACTTATTAAGCTATTTGAAGAAATTGAAAAGGAACTCTCCAAAAGATTTTTATGCATCAACCATAACTCTGATACCAAAACCCAACAAAACACATCAGAAAAACAAAAAACAGACCAATATCCCTGATGAACATTGACACAAAAATCCTTATTAAAGTTGTAGCAAACCATATTCAAAAATACATCGAGAAGATAATTCATCACGATCAAGTGGGCTTCATTCCAGGGATGCAAGGCTGGCTCAACATATGCAAACCAAGGCTCAGTCTCCAGATTCCTGGATTGCAGGGACACTCCACCATGCCTGGTAGTTGCCATCCTTTATGTCTCATATTTTCTCAGGAAAACTTTCAAACTGATCAGAAAGCATTTCATGCCATAGAGTAGTTAAAAAGAATTCCAAGCAGAATGTAGAAAGCCCTGATTCAATGTCTTGCAATGCAACCAAACAAAGAAGAACTTTCCACAGTGTGCTGGGAATTCTGATCACTGCAGAATACTGTTGTAGCCTGACCAAGAGCCTGGGGTCCATCCATGGCACTGGGGGAACAAGAAAGAGTTCTATACTATGATCATCTTTCCCTTCTTCAGTTCTCAGAGAACTAACAATGACAATGTGGGTGATCCTTTTGTTCCTTTCAAAATTGGAGCATTGGGGACTGAACCCAGGGACACTGTACCACTGAGCAAACTCTCAATTCTTTTTTAAATTTTAATTTGAACAGATTCTTTCTACATGGCATGGGCTGGCCTGGAACATGCAGTTGTCCTGCCTCAGCCTCCCAGGGCTCTGGCATTGCAGGTGTGCACCACTGCAGGTGGTAGAGGGCCATCCCCTGAATGCTAGCATTTGCATTCCCTTCCGAAGTTGGGCGAATTCTGAATCGTCTTTGCCTTGGACTTGGATGTCATGGAACTCAGGCAACAGGAAGACACAACAGGATACTTCACATCCAAAAGACGGGGTAGGGACTGGAGCAGTGGCTTGGCAGTAACAGTGCTTGCCAGCATATGCCAGTAAGCGGGTCCCAACCCCAGCACCACACACAGTAGGAATCATCAGATCAATGAGGGCAACATGAGAAACTAAATAAAAATTGATCCTCTCTTTCTCTCTCACTGTACCACTCTTTAATAAAACAGAGAGGGAGGGAGGGAGAGAGAGAGAGAGAGAGAGAGAAGGGAAGATTTGAGAAATATTTCTTTTCTAAAGATGTAGCAGTGAAACCCAGGAGCTGTGGTCAGAAGCAGCCCCATTGTGGCTTCTCCCTTCCACCACAAGAGGCAGAGGATCATGAAATGAGGACAGAACAGGGACAGTGACACCTCCAGTTACTCACCAACTACCGACAATTCAATCTAGAAAAGCCAATGTAAAGGCAGGTTTACCACTACTCAGAAAAATACACTTGGCCTCATTGCTGTGGATTACTGTGGAATAGAGGCTGACCAAGCAGCAAGGAGCCTGTCCGGGATCCCACCTCTTCCTTATACTTGCCTTTGTGTGGAGCAGAGTCCCAAGAATCCCCTGCTACAAGGCACCTTCAAGCAGCGCAGGGGCTACATGATTCCTGTTAGTGCCTGTGGTGCTCTGACCAAAGTTGGGAGGATAGGGAGTTTAAAGCATTTACAGGATAATATCTTATTATTGAAGGAAACAACATCAAGGCAACTCGCCAGTTTCTCTGCTCTTAATAAGCGTAACAGAGCCAGGCAGCATCACAGCGGCCTACAATCCCAGCTATTCCAGAGGCTGAGGCAAGACCACAATTTAGTGACCCAATTGTTGGCTCAGAGACTCACTGTCTCCTAATTAAAAAAATAATAAAAAGCCTGGGGTCTTGCTGAGTGGCAGAGCACTTGCCTAACATGTGCACTGCAATGAATTCAATACCCAGTACTGCAAACGTAAAATATAGTAAAATAATGTACAATGGCTACTAACCTAACCTACGGAATAATCCCATGAACCTGAAATCACAGCCCATCCTTGTATTCTCATAGGAGAAACTCACTAAGAATTTTTTATATACATTCTTCAGCCTGTGTATTTGAGTACAAGGGTTAGACGTAGGTATGGCTTAGAACATAACTGCAGTGGGACAGAAATGACTAAATATAGTGGTAGTCATATGCAGCTCAAGCCTCCCCAATTGAAAGGACTCTGATGTGGCTCACATGTGCAACAATCCATTGTATGGGTTTTACATTATGAGAGAACGTCCACTGCTCTGTGGGCCACTCAGAAGGTTAATCACAATATTATCTGACTCTGACTAGGGTCAGGTGTCCTCTGGGGCTGTCTGAATCTTCTTTCTCATTGCTCCCCTCTCCTACACATCCACAGTATGAAAGTGACAACATGTCATCCAGAACACTGCCAGGACCTCACCCACGCTGGGGAGGAGATGCACAGCAGCATCTGGCCAGGACTGGGGAAGCAGCTGGGAGTGCCTCTGATGACCATCAGCCTCTCCGCCACAGGAAAGCAGGTAGGGAGCACCCAGGTGCCTCTTTTATAAAGCTACTATGCAAAGCAGAGTGTTAATTGTTATAGCAAAGGGATAGACCTGTGGATCAATGGAACAGAAAGTCCGGGAGGAAATGCATCTATAGGACCAAGTCATTGTTCACAAAGATGCCTACTGAATTAGGGGAGCGGATTGTCTTGTCAACAAAATTGGTATGAAAAAATTAACTGTAGCCTCTACTTCATTCTATATACAAAGTAAGCACAAAGTAGACCATAGAAGCAAATGCAAAAACCAAAAATGTATTATTTCTACAAATAGATTGTAGGAGTCAATGTTCATGATCTTAGAGTAGGTGAAGATTTCTTAGAGAGAAGTCAGTGCACTAACAAGTAAAGCAACAAATAAAAACTGATCATTGAAATTGATCAAAGTCAAAACATTCTTAAAAACACCCTTAAGAAATTGAAAAAGTAAGCCACCATTGGATAGAAAACATTCTCAATACATATATCTGACAAATTATAAATTATATACCCAGAATATATGATGTTACAATTCAGTAATAGAAAGATAAGCAACACAATTAGAACAAAAGGGGCAAAAGTTTGAAGAGACTCTTCACAAAGAAGTGTTGTGTAATGTATTGTGACAATCTTAGGTGATTTATAACAATATCCATTTATAATTTCACAGTTCTGTAGGTCAGAAACCCATCCATGTGGGCTTGACCGGGCACTTTGAGCCAGAATCAACGTATTGATTAGCCTTAGTTCTTATGTAGAAGACCCATTTCTTATTTGAAGAATATGCTTAGTTGTGTTGTAGGCCAGCTCAGTTCCTGTGTCTGTGCTGGTCGTGGACTGGGGACGGTATGCAGCTTCTCAAGGCCACTCTCAGTTCCTTTTTCCTTTCCCTTCCTCACAGGAAGAACAAAGAGCCTCCCTCACATTCAATCCTTCTCCTTCTTCAGATCTGACTGAAGGGTAGGGAGAGGAGAGATAGGATAAAGAAAGATAGTGGAATGAATCTGAACGAGGTTCTTATGCCCATATGTGAATATACCACAGCAAAGCTCACCATCAAGTGCACCCACAATAAACTAAACAAAGGACAAACAAGCTATGCGTAAATGGCAGAAAGATCAGTAGACTAGAGGGGAGGGACCCAGGGGTGAGGTTAGGGGAAGAATAGAGGAGGTACTGGAAATGGAATTAGAACAAGTTATCTCCCATGCTTTTATAATTATGTCAAAATGTGTTCTATTGTCATGTATAAACTAAAAAGAACAAAAGACAAAGAAAGAAAGATAGAAAGAAGAAAGAAAGAAATTGAAAATACTAAACAATAAAAGATTCCTTTTTGTTTTTAAATGCCTGGGATGAAACCCAGGGCCTTGTATATACTAGGAAGGCACTCTGCCACTGAGTTACATTCCCGGTCCTATCATTATTATTTTAGTACTTTGAATATATTGTGCTACTCTCTCATAACCTACAAGATTTCTGCTGAGAAATCTGCCACTACCTTTTTGTAGGTTTTCTTGTATGAGATGAATTTTTTTCTGCTTGATACTTTTAAAAATCTCCATTTTAGGAGCTGAAGCAGTGGCTTAGCAGTTCTGGAGCTTGCCTGGCATGCACAAGGACACAGGTTCAAACCCCAGCAGCATGTACACACCAAAGTGTCCGAGCAATGAAAGCCACACAAAAAACTAAATAAAATTGATTCTTTCTCTCACTCTCACTGTCCCTCTCTCTCTCCTCTCTCTCTTAAAAACAAACAAACAAAAATCTCCATTTTATTTTTGACAGTTTTATTATCGTGTACCTCCTGCTGAAGACCTCTTCAAGGTGAATCTGTGTGGGGATCTAAGAGCTTTGTGTATCAGGATGTTCATATCTTTTCCCATATGTTGGAAGTTTTCAGCCATTATTTCTTTAAATAAGTTTTCTGCACCTTTATCTCTTCTCCTTCAAAACTCCTAAGACAAATATTTCTTCACTTGATGATGTTTCATAATTCACATAAATTTTCTTCACTCTTTTTCATTCTTTTGTTCTTTTTACCCCTCTGACTGGACAATTTTAAATGACTTGTTTTCAAGTTTCAAAGTTTGTTTTAATTCTGCCTTTGATATTTTCTATGGCATTTTTTCATTTCATTCATTATATTCTTCAGCTCCAGATGCTTTATTTAGTTTTTTTTACTATTTCTTTTTCTTTCTTTCTTTCTTTTAAGAGAGAGGGACAGTGAAAGAGAAAGAAAGACAGAATCAATTTTATTTCATTTTTCCTGTGACTTTTGTTGCTCAGACACTTCGCTGTGTACCTGGTGCTGGTGTTTGAACCTGCATCCCTACGCAAGCAAGGCAAGCGCCAAAACCACTGAGCAACTGCTCCAGCCCCATCCTTTTTTACTATTTGTGTTTCTGTTTTGAACTTCTAATTTTGTTCATACATTATTTTCCTAATTTATTAGATTACCTATTTGTGTTCTCATAGTTCATTGGTTGAAGTTTCTTAAATCAATTATTTTGAAGTCTTTGTCTAGAAGTTAATATATCTCAATTTCTCTGTGATCAGTTACTAGAAAATTATTGTACCCCTTTGGTGGTGTTATGTTTCCTTGATTTTGCAAGTTTCTTGTAGCCTTGCACTGAGATCTGTGTAACTGATGGTCAGCTCTTCCAGACTTTATAGACTGGTTTTAGTAGGGAAAGAACTTCATCTGCAGTTTGGTGTAAGAGTCCCAAATGAATACAGTGCTACAATTTAGCTCCAGGGAAAACCTAGATTAATGACTTCATACGAGTTTATCAGCTACCTGCAAGTATCTACAAGAGGAGTGAAGGCCATTAGAGATTTCCTCATCTCTTTCTCTTAAAGAGGATTCTGTGGCTAAGAAGATTCCTCTTGGAGCTTGGTCTGGGTCATAAATGAACTTGGAGTGGCCGTAACACTATTGTCTGATGAACAACTGGGCACCTACGGAGTAACCATGAAACTGGGGTCTGAACTGTGGGTGCTTGCAGACCAAGTATCACTTCTGGAGTCTGAGGCGCTCGCTAGCTTGCAATGGTAGAAGTTCTGATGTTTGAGATACATGCACATGCCGAGCAGCCTTGGAGCTAGAGTCCAAAGTGCAGATGTGCACAGAGACACAGTGGCTCTTGGGTGTAGGACACTGAGCAGCCGGCAGCAGCAGTGGCTCTGGTGCCTGAGATATGGGTGCATGTGGAGCAGATGCAGGGTCAGGTGTGCAGATAGGCAATGTGAAGTGACCAGGGTGGTATTGGAAGTGCAGGTGCATAAATAGCAGCCATGGCTCTGGATCAATGGGCATTTTGGAGGGTGGAGGCAAGGATGGCAGCATTGGTTCCAGGGTGACCCAGGGTCAAACTATAGCTCATCTCCCCAAGTTGTGTACAGCAATGTCTTCTTTCCTGGAAATTTCCATCATTACTACACAGCCATTGGTTACTTCAGTGGCAAAAGCTTCTGGTGTTTTCTATGGAGCAAGCCCATAAAATTAGGATCAAGAAATACTATGGGATCTTCCATACAGTGGGCCACTGTACCTTCGTAACCCCACCCTTCTCTGTTTGGATGTCACTTAGTTGATATCCCCAATGACCCTCTCAGTGCAGTTGTTCTCCATTTTCTGCTTCTCTGTGTTGTTGGTAGGTTCCTAACTGAGCTTTTTGAGCCCTTTCAGGTCTATTTTTATTCATAGAGAGCTGTTTAATTCCTGCTTCTTTGGGGGACAGATGAACGCTGGTATCTCCTACTTTGACATCAGTCTGTTTTAAAGTCAACTGATAAATAATCCTATCTACATTTGCAAAATTCCTTTGGCCACCTAACATAGTATCCTGATGGGAATAATTCTAGGAGCAAAGGTCATCTGTGCCATTTTAATATGATACCAACCACAAGAAGATATAGGAATGGCCAGTAAACCCATGAATATACATGATCAAGTTACAAGGGAGATTCAAATTTAAACCATGATCAAGAACCAGTCTATACTTATATCCAAAAGAAGGATGGACTAAATTTCAGAAATTAAACAATGAAACTGATAATCTTAAATCTTGGCAAGACTGTGGAGCAACGGGAACTGTTACATTTCTGGAGGAAATGCAAACTGTTTCAATTGCTTTGGACATCATTTTGGAATTTATATAATGTTAAATGTATAAATATCATATGACCCAAAAATCCATGCTTGACATTTATCCAAGAAAGAAGAAAATGTACATGTATAAAACTGTTCATTGAAGCTTTATTAATGGTTGCCCCAAAGTGGAAATAACCCAAGTGGATATAGACACTTGGATGGACAAAAAGCATGGTATACTCATGCATTGAAATTCTTCTTAGTAAGTGATACATGCAACAATGTAGATGAATCTAAAAATATTATGCTTAAATAAAAAAGAAAGACACAAAATGTGCTGTATGACTCCATCTATGTGACATTTGTGAACTAGTATCTAGTAATAGGCCTCAGATCAATAATTATCCTAGGTGAGCAAAGGTTAGATTGACTAGTGAGAAGCATGATAAACCTTCCTGGGGAGACAGAAACTTTCTATGTCTTCTGGGGGTCATGGTTATATCAAGACACTTTGAATTTTACACATATGATGGATGTTTTTTATTTTTAAAAAATTATGCTTAATAAAGTTGATTTAAAACAAATTATATATTTCTAACAGAAACAATGAAGTTTTATTTTTGTATTATTTAACAGTGTTCTTGAATTTAGACTAGATAAAATACAAATAAGCTATTTTCATTAGCTTTTACACTGCTGTGACCCAAGGACCCAAAAAGAACAATTTTAGGAGGAAAAGTTTATTTGGGGGGCAAGTGGTTTCAAAGGTCTCAGTCCATAGGCAGCCAGCTCCATTCCTGGAGGATCCAGGTAAGGCTGAACATCACAGCAGAGGGCATGGATCCAGAGAGCAGAGAGAGAGACTACAATCACCATATACAAAATATATACCCCAAAGGCACACCCCCCAATGACCCACCTCCTCTAGCCACACACTACCAGCCTATAGTTACCAGTTAATCCCAATGAGGTGATCAACTTGCTGACTGGGTTAATGTTCTTATAACCCAATCATTTTGCCTCAGCCTTCCTACATTGTTATACACAATCTTTTGAGCGATAACTTTCAATCAACAATAACAAGCCACAAAAATTTGAAAGGGAGAAGGAAGTGTATCACTATTGGCAGAACAAAGTCAAATTGTCTGCAAAGTTAAAGTAACAAGGTTTATTGAGAAAGCTTAGCAAAATGTTTAGATATAAGATAAATATATAATCTGTTAGAAAGTATAAACAAGCAGTACATTCTTAATAGTTGTATAAATATGAAAATAAAAATATGAAAATTGTATGATCAGTCTACATGAAATGTATAAATTTAATTTTGAGATTAAAAAGAAGTCTTAAAATGGAAAAACAAAGAAAAAAAGAAAAAAATGGAAATCACTCTATGGGCAGAAAGACTGAACACTAAAACTATGGTAATTCTTTATAAAAATTATTTCTTAAATTTAATGAAATTCCAATAAAATAACAAGAACAAAACAAAAAGAGTATCTGAGAATATTTTAAAGAGTAAGAAGGGAATTGGTACTACCAAAGTTAAAAGATACGTACTTTAAAGCTATAATAATTAAATCAGTCTGATCATAGTAATAGAATTTTAAAAATGAAAAAAATAGATGAATTGAAGAGAATAAGTAGCCTAGAAACAGATTTTATTTTATATATATATATAAGACAGATCTTATTATATATATACTGGTTACATATATATATATGACAAAGATAATGATATATATAGTGCTTATATATATAACAAAGATGGTATTACACATTGAGGCAGAATAAAAACAAATTCTCAGTAAATGGTGTTGTATAACAGATAAAATATTCACTTAGATTCTCATTCCATGGCATATGTAAAATAAATTCCAGAATCAAATTTTAAAAAACCTTTGACAGATATAAATGGAGGTATCATATTTATTAACTAAAGCTTTAGAATACATTTCAATGGTAAAATCTAACAGATTTATGTATGTAAACTTTCCCTTAGAAGTGCCATGAAAGCACATATTCTGGAGGTCTTTCTCTGGCCTCTGTGTAAAGCACATGGTGTGTGCTCTAATAAATCTTTATAGAATGAAAGAAAATAATCGTTTCATGTTTTTTAAAGACAGCTTGATTATCATTATTTTAAAATGACAAATTGGGGAAAACATTTCTCATACATATGGAGCATAACTAAAATACTCTTATTAAAAGTTTAATCAACTGATAAACTTTAAGACTGGATGGTTAAGTATGTGAGTGAAAATGTTCACAATAGAGGTAATAAAAAGATTAATGGAGAGTTGAAAAAATGTTGACTTAATAACAAATAATTGTGTATTAACTGTCAAATTATAAGTTATTTTTAAAAAATGAAAATATCCAATGCTGGATGGGTGTAAAATGTTATGTCATCTTACACAGTTGGGAGGAGTTAAAACAGACTCTTTAGAAAAGTAATTGCGCCCATTCTATATCATAGCCTTAAAAGTACTTACCATTTTGACCCTGTAATTACTCTTCAGAGAAGTATCTTAAAAAAATTACCTTCTAGAAAGATAATTATGTAAAATGGTCATAAGATCACAGATGCTAGTGAAAATTTGGAACTACATGTCCAACAAAAGAAAATGCATTTTGAATTGTGGGATAACCACACAATGGAATATTATGCAACCATTTTGATTATTTTTATAAAGATTTTAAAGTACCATTGGAAAAATAATTTTTTTAAAAAAGGTTGCCTTGAGGAGACAAATTATGTTGTGATGCCAATAATAAAAATAGGCTTAGAAATTACCAGAATAAAGACAGGGTACTCATTGTTGACACAAGGACATGGCTTTCTCTGCGCTGCGCAGATGTGTTCTCATATATACTCATATCAAGCCTATAGGACCCGTGTTCCATTATTTGTCCCATCGTACAAAAGAAGATGCACAGAATTGTCCAAAGTCACTGAGTTAATGAACAGCATTTGATATCAAGCAGGGCTGCCCCCTTGTCCATGAAGTTAATCAATATATTATAATAGCTGTGTTTGGTAAAATGAAACAAAATATTTTCAGTAGTTTTATGGGTTGGGAAGGGGCTCATTGGTCTCTCATACTTTTCCATGCCTTTCAAAGCTTCTACAATAAGCATGCTTTCATATTATTATAAAATGACCTTCATAATAGCGATTTTTAAAAATCCTCAACTTTGTTTTGTGTAGTCACAAAGTCTGTGCATTGGGATTATCTGCAGCCCTTCTTTCCCGTTCCTCCCCTCAAGCCCTGGAGAGATTCTGGTGCCTCTTAGTGAGACAGGGCTCTCCCAGGATTCCACCCACAGTACCGGGATCCCCATTCTTGAACCACACTCCTTTTCTCCCTGCGCCTGCGTCGCGGTTAAACAGCTCCACGGTGCAGTTGTCTGCCTTTCAAAGGCCTCAGGACCAGTCCTCCCGACCTAACAGGGTGCCGCCTCGCAGTGGCTCGCAGGCCCCTAGCGGCGGCAGGTTCTGGCTGCAGACGGCCGCCAAGGCAGGCACTCACCCGGAACGCAGCGACTTCCCGGAGAGAGGCGCCCGTGGGGAAATCCCTCGGGGCTTGCAGGGCTAGAGTCGGTCTCTGCCCAAAAGGTCCGCGAAGCCAGGGGTCACCGGGGTGTAGGGTTCAGTCCCGGGACCAAAGCCCCTTGGGGATCGCGCGCGGAGCCTTGGAGTCACCAGCCTGCTTGGGTGACCGTCCTTTATCAGATTAGGACAGTTGCTGAAAATAGTAATTATTTCAAGCTGATTCAAAACTGGCCCTTGAAAAAAAATCGAGTGTTAATTAAAAAGTTGTAGGGGGTCAAAACTCGTCGCTTGCGTGCTTGGAGGAAGTTATTGTGGAGTGACCGTATTTTAAACAGGTTATCTGGAGAGTTAATTGCGTCTCTGGTGGAGAGCAGAACCGCGAGCTGTTCGTGTAGTCCGTGGGAATCTAAGTCTCGCTTTCGGGGAGCTTGGGCAAGGGTCGCGGGTCCGCAGCGCGGCGACCGCTCGCTTGGAATCCCCAGGTTTTCCAGGTCACTGGGGGAAACATTCGACTTGAGCCAGGGTTGGCGGCGTGAGATAGTCGCACGCACTTAGGCAGCCGGCAGCGGATTTTTATGCCTAGAATGAGCCTTTCGTTTCCCGGGTCCGCTCGAGGACAAAACGGTGAAACCCCCAAATCCGCTTCTTTATGTGGCCAATAAAAGGGTGCTTACAGAGCCCGGGGTGGTGGTGGTAGGGAATACAGGCGAGTACCTCCAGAGTTTCGACGTTCCAAAACCCGACTCCGGGGAACCATCCAATCATTTATTGCAAGTTTCAGTGTTAGATGAAGTCGGGGGGTGGGGACGCACATTGCTTGGTTTTGGAAACTCTTTACGCAGGGCGCCCCAGGTTTGCTGCTCCGGCGTGGAAAGTTGGACCAAGCCAGGGTGGTAAGGGTCCCCAGTCCGCGGCGATGCGCACGGAGCTTCTGCCCAGTTTCCTGCCTAGCAGTCGCGGTGTCCTCCCCGGCCCGGAGTAGTTTGTGCAATTTAGAAACTCGATAGGAGGCAGCAGCTGATCTCCCACCACCCTAAAAATAATCCGCTCCGGCGCACTGCGTGCTACGGCTAGGGGAGGAAAGCTCTGTCATCCGAGTGAGTGAGTCCACGTCTTTTACATAACTCTCATTAAAAAAAAAAATTAAGAGTAACTGTAATCTGTCGATTTTGATCTAATATTCCGGTAACTTAAAAGCGCCCGTGCCTTTTCAGCTCTTTGCCTTGGGGATCGCTATTTCTAGGATTAAGGGACTGGGCCCCTCGGTGAAGAGAGGGGGTGGGGATCAGGTTTCCAGTTTTACTTACAGAACTGCTGGCTCCTACTAAACTAACTGGAAGCTGGGAAAGGTGTTATTAATGTTTTTCCTGTTAGACATCTCGTATTATTCATGAAGTAGTTGTCTCCCTTTTAATTTTTGTGACTCTTTGCCTTTTAGGAGTTGTGTGTCCTGGTTTTAAATTTGCATCTTAAGACAGGCTAGGAAGTCCGTGATTGGAAGGTAGCACAAGTGCATCTGTAGGGGTTTGAAGCACCGTCAAGCCCAAGGTATTTATTTATTTTTTGCTTTATTTGTTCAGTTTTCATTGCAGTGTCTAAGAAATCTTATCTGCTGAGTGTTTCCAACTTTTCCTTTGATGTGCGATAGAACTTCACAGCCTCTAAGGAGTAAATGGGTGGATTCAGAACAAGCAGTAAATCAAAAGTCAGCAGTCGTTTTTGTTAGTAAATTTTTTTCTTGGTTCTGTTATAGTCAGCTAGCCAAATAGCTAGTTACATAGCTAGCTAGATATCTAGTTCTTAGTTTATGAATCATTGAGTGAATAACTTCAAATAAATTATTGTGGCATTTATTTTTGCAAGTGTTCTTCTACCCTGAAATGCTCTAGATAATGATAAAGCCCCAAATTCTTTAAAACCTCATGTTTCTCTCAGAGCATAACTTGGCTAATCTCTAAATAACTGAAGAATGAATTGTTCCACATGTTGAGAACAAGAGGTTTCGTACTGAGTTTGGCATTTTTTTTCCAGGTGTTTCCAGGACTTGAAGTTGTGTGGAATTGCTATTGTCACAATTGTCACTATCTGTTGAGAGGTCAGAAAGAGTGCTAGTTTCCGCTTAACTGGTAGTCTACTTTCAGAGAGGGCTGATACACTTTGCTACTTTAAATGTATTTTTATAATTAAATCAGATAACTGTTCTCTTTAGATAAATATTAATGGTGCTATTTTTATGTCAACAAATATTTTCATTTTTATGTTTTCTGTTCTGTATACCATCCCTATAAGCAAAGTTTCACTTTTGAGCTTTGTCTTTAAAGTTTATTCAATCAAGCTTCTAACCCTATCCAGTGTCATAAATACTTAAATATCTTTCATAGAGTTTAGGCTTGTGTGGAAAAAATGCTTCTTTGCACATGACCCCTATTTCCTCTCCCTCCTTTTTGATACCAGGGCCTCTGTTAGTGCTTAGCTGAACCTCCATAGCTCTAGAAGGGGCGGCACTGAAGTATGTCAGGTGACAGTTTAGCCAGCAAGAGTCATAGTCTATATACATCCCAAAGCACTCCTAACTTAACCTGGGTTTCAGAAGAGAAACCTGAATGAAAATAGTAAATATGGAGGTTGGTTAGAAATCTTGAGTAAAATTCTTTGATAAATAATAATTATGAACATATCGACAATAAGTTTGCTACTTCCTTTTTGTCTATGTAGGATTGTAATGTGAGCTGGCAACTGTTAGAATGTGCCACATGGATGGTGAGATTTGGACAGATGCTAAGGGTCAAGGAGAAAGGACAGAGGAGGAGGCAAAATAAAATGTAAAAGGATACTTGATAAGAGGTAGTAGGCAGGGTGGGAACCAGGGAAAATGTAGAGTTAGAGATTATGCTAGAAGGAAGAAATCATCCTAAATTCTTTCAAATAAGAGTGGGTTTAAAGTTTTCCTTTATAATTTCTACCAAATAAAAGAAGCAGTCTTGAATAAATTTCCATTACTATTGGGTGCTTTAAATTTCTGTTTCTTCCATTGCTACCAGAAATACATCTAACATACACATATGAATTAATAGTTCACATTTTACTGTTATTTAAAATACTGAAGTCCTTTAAAATTCCTTTATATCACTTACAAGTGTTATAGTTTGTAGTGATATACCAAATATATGACCGTATCTTGAGGGTTTTTTTAAACACAACCTTTTTAAAGATGAAACAAGGTCTCAGAGAGCCTATCAATGATTTTTCATTAAAAAGGGGTTATCAGAATAAAGAGGAATTACATATGTCTTTTAAACTGTAAAAATAGTCTTTCTAACTTGTTATTATATTCATGTAATGCTTTATAAAACCTTCAATTGAAATTGAATTTTCCCAATAATTGTCTGCTATTGCCAATATTTTCTTTGTAGCATTCTTTGTTTTCTTCTAGGAAAAATATTCTTTGTGCCCACTGCTAAATCAATTATCCATGAAAGGAAAGAGAGAAAAGGTACTATGTTAATCAAATTTTTGCCAGACTTTAGTAATCTAATTCAGAATCCAGTGTGACACAAATACAGAAAAGAAGCAAAGTTCAGTGAGGTTAAAATCTTAATGTGCTACTTATTTTAATTGGACTAGATAAGATCATTTCTTTGAAAAGCAAATTGGAAACTGCATGAAGTTTGGAAAGAATATAGTTTATAAATCAGACAAGTGGGTGTGGATCCTGGGTTCTCTACTGTCAATTTACTGAACCCATCTGAACCTCAGTATCTTCTGCTATAAAATGCAAATAACACTTCTATCCTACATGACTGTTCTGTGGATATAAGGTAACATATTCAAAGTGCCCAGAATTTAGTAGGTTCTGAATAAATAGTAGGCATTGCAAAAGAGGTTTTCAGAATGCTGAAGCTTTTGCTGCAATTTCACAGTAGTGTATTTTGATGGTGCAGCCCGTTGATCCTCTCCCATGTATAGCTATAAGAGGAATCCATTTAAAATCTAAGTCTGAGCATGTCCCTCCCGTGCTCACAACCCCCCACTGCCTTGGCTTCACTTAGAGGAGAAGCCCAATTCCCAAGGATGACTTATAAAAAGCCTTAAGTGATCTATTCTTGTTTCTCCTCTAACCTTACCAACTTCTACTCTAATGGAATACAGGTTTCCAACTTAAAGCTATCGTTTGCTTCCAAACTGGAATACAGTACATTTTAGTTAAGAATATTCCTGACTGAGACTCAAGTCATTTCATTGGTCTGCCACTTGAGTGTTTTTTTTTTTTTTTTAGGTCTTACAAGAAATCTCAAGTAAATTATATATATGCAAATATATATAATTGTTTCTTTTTCCAGTTTCAAATGCTTACATGGGTAGGATTCAGTGCCCCTGGGGTGAAAATATACCATGCAGTATTTATAACTCCCCTTTTCCCTTCCAATCCTCCGCCTCCCCACCCTACCTAACCAGACTTCCCCTAGTTTATTTGTTAACCCAAGTTTGATGGATCTAGTATTAAACCTGGCCTTCTCTCACCCTTTCCTTTGCTTTACTCCAGCTTTCACATATGAGAGAAAACCTTTGATCTTTTAGTTTCTAAGTTTGGCCAATATCACTTAGTATGATTTTCTCCATTTCCATCTTCTTACCAGCAAAGGCCATGATTTCATTCTTTTTGATAGCGAGTAGAACTCCATTGTGTGTGTGTGTGCGCGCTCACGTGTATACACACACTACAGGTTCAAGATTCATTCATTCAGTGATGGGCATCTGGATTGATTCCATAATTTAGCTGTTGTAATTTGTGCTGTTATAAACATTGATGTAGCTGCGTTGCTATAGTATGCCAAATTTATATCTCCTGGGAAAATATCCAGGAGCAGGCGAGCTGGGTCATACAGTGGTTCCATCCCTAATTTTTTGAGGAGTCTCCATATTGTTTTCCAAAATGGCTGCATTAGTCTGCAGTCCCACCACAATGCAGAAATTCCTTTCTCCCCACAACCTCTCCAGCATCTGTGTTTTGTATCTTCATCTTTGCCATTCTGATGGGAGTGAGGGGAAATCTTAATGTAGTTTTGATTTGCATTTCTGATTGCTTGAGATGTTGAACATTATTTCATATTTTCATTGGCCATTTTGTATTTTGTGTTAGTCCTTTTGTATTAGGCCCTTGTCAGGGGAGTAGCTGGCAATGATTTTCTCCCATTCTGTAGGCTCTCTCTTCACATTCTGAATTGATTCCTTAGCAATGCACAAGCTTTTTAGCTTACTGGCATTCCACTTATGGATTCTTGGTTTTATTTCTTGTGCTATGGGGATGTTGGTGCCAATTCCTATATGGTGGAGTATTGATCTTGTTTTCTTGTACTAGTTGTAAGGTATCTGTTTTAATTCCTATGTCTTTGATCTATTTCAATTTGATTTTTGTGCAGGGTGAGACATAAGGATCTAAATTCTTTTTTCTGCATATGGCTGTCCAGCATTCCCAGCACCATTTGTTGAAAAGGCTGTCTTTTCTCCAAGATGTATTTTGCCCTCTTTGTCAAATATCAGATGACTATAGATTTGTAGGTTTGTCTTTCAGTTTTCTATTCTATTTCTTTTTTCTTTCTTTTTTTTTTTTTTTTTTTTTTTTTTTTTTTTTTTTTTTTTTTTTTTTTTTTTTTTTTTTTTTTTTTTTTTTTTTTTTTTTTTTTTTTTTTTTTGGCTTAGCATTGCTTTGGCTATTCTGGATCTCTTATTCTTCCAAATGAATCTAAGAATTGTTTTTTATACATCTGTGAAGAATGTCATTGGTATCTTGATGGAGATTGCATTGAATCTGTATATAGCACTTGATTATAGTTAATGTATCTTAAGCATTTGAAGTTAATATCCTGCAGAGACAGGTTGATTACTGTTTGCAGCCATGTTGGTCTTTGTGTATTACTATTTCTTCAAATTAATAAAATATTTCAATAAATTGTATCCAGCTAAAGCTGCTTAGCAGTAATTTTTTTCAATGTATAAACAGGGGAAACATTTTAATATTGTACTATTTTGACTTTTCACTCATGAGTGTAGTTTATTCTTTCTTTTTCTGTTATATTACCATTTTCTTTGACACCATTTTAGTCATTCAAACAATCCTTTGAAGTTCCACTTTCTCTAGGTTTTAATTATATATGTTTCTACTTAAAATAAATTATTTTTCTAAAAATATAGCTCTGGGAAAAAGGGCTTTACAGAATATGTAAGGCCTTTATAAGAAATGTCATGCTGATACTGGCTACTTTGTTATATTGTGTGCATGTATAAATATGAAGCAACAAATCCCATCATTATGTACAACTATAGCACACCAATAAAAATGTGGAAAATAAAAGGAAACCATCATGCTACTTTGCCATAAAGTTTTTTAATTTTCTCAACTGCAAAAATAAGGGTGATTAACTTTATGCTATAACCCCCTATTTCAGGCTGTAACTTTATGACAGAAAATTTAATAATAAGAGGACCTTTCCTTTCTTTCTTCTCTTTTAGAATACACCATATGAGAAGAAATGAGTCTTTCATTTTGTGGCAACAACATTTCTTCATATAATATCTATGATGGTGTATTACAAAATCCCTGTTTTGTGGATGCTCTCAACCTCGTCCCTCATGTGTTCCTATTGTTTATCACTTTTCCAATATTGTTTATTGGTAAGTAATCTACTGTACAGTAATAATAACTGTATTATTTTACCTGATGTTCATATGTCTTATTAATGGTTGAGATTTGGGATAGTGGTGAATTGATTTCTTCAACAGGAAAATTGATGTGTACACCTATGAGAGAAGAACAAGAAGGTATTTTGTGTTTTCCAATGATGTATGTTTGGCATGCAATATTCCACAGGCTAAACTGCAGTCATACGATGGTTCAGCAGCAGTAGATTTTAAAAAGAGAGAAAGAGCAAGTTCTACAGGAGAGATCTAAGGCATTCGTTGAACACTTGCTTTGTGCTAGGTAGCGGGACTAGAAATGGGATAAAACAGGGTGTGTGCCTCC
Organism: Aplodontia rufa; assembly: GCA_004027875.1. Classification (NCBI taxonomy): domain Eukaryota; kingdom Metazoa; phylum Chordata; class Mammalia; order Rodentia; family Aplodontiidae; genus Aplodontia; species Aplodontia rufa. Next base: position 56,322 of record PVKS010006920.1, on the reverse strand, counting down.
TGGGAATAGTCTAAGGGAGCAGATATATGGAGGGAAATGATGTTTCCACATTGCCATACCACTTAAAGATTCAGGAATAAGTTATCTTGGGCACCAACCAGCCAGAACAATGGACACTTGCTGGGGCTGGTGGTAACTATTGCATAGAGTGACCTGTTCGGGGACTTGTAAGAAGCATGCAAGTTGAAGTAGGAATGATGAGCCATGTTTTAGGTAGAAAGAATATAGTGAAAGCAATTTGGAAAGGAGTTAGTAATACAGTCCCCTATTATTTTACAGTTTACGTATGTGAAAATGCCAATTAGTAAATTATGTGTAATTTATGTTACCTCTCTATAACAAACAATAGATCCTTTAAAAAACCTGTAAAATATTTTATATATAAAATTATTAATATAATAAACATCCATTGAACCTATCACCACTCATTTGAAGGAAAAAAGCAGTAAGAATAAAAGGGACTTCTCTTATATACAGTTTTCTGATCCTTCCCACATCTTATGTTCTTATCCCTTCTCGAGGCAACCACTGTAATTATTTGGTTTTAATGTTCCCATTCATAATTTTGCTTATAAAGGTAAGTTAAAAAGTTACTAGATGGGGGGCTGGAGCGGTGGCTCAGTGTATGAGCAATGAAAGCCACATGGAAAACTAAATAAATAAAATTGATTCTGTCTTTTGCTCTCTCTCTCTCTCACTGTCCCTCTTTCTTTAAAAGAAAAAGTTATTAGATGGATTTTTTTAAAGAAAATTAGCATGGGGCTGGAGTGGTGGCTTGGCAGTTACGGCGCTTGCCTGGCATGTGCAAGTACACGGGTTCAAACCCCAGCACCACGTACACAGCTGAGTGTCAGAGCAAAGAAAGCCATGTGAAAAACTCAATAAAAATTGATTCTCTCTGTCTCTTTCTCTATCTCACTGTCCTTCTATCTTAAAAAAAAAAAAGAAAGAAAACTAGCATGATTTCATAATCTGCTTTAAAAAATTTAAAAATAATTTCTGTGCTTTTATTCAATCACTTAGCAGATATTGAGATGATACCATGTGTTCAGCATTCTAACAGAGATCAAAGCATCTCTGTCATATGGTATATACAGAGGCCAGCATAACTCTTGGTACACTGTTATTTATGTTAAACAAATGTATAGACGCTAAATATATTGGGACCAGAGCAACCATATGTGGAAATACTAGTCATGATTTATGTAGCATTATTTGAAAGGCATTAAGAATGCCCTTCAACCAAAAGTAGAAAATAAACATTTTTACTGTACTTTTACAATTAATCATTCATTCTGACATCCATTTAACTTCTGGAGAGCCAGGACTGTGATGTTCCTTTTTATCCCTAGCATCCAGCACAGAGGTTGATAAAAAGCCTATTTAAATAGCAAGGAATTGGAGTGGACATTGGCATAGGGATATGAGAAAGATGAGACTGCTTATTTTTGGCTGGCAATTTGTGTTAGTGAGGGATCTTATATAATCTCAGAGAAGTGTAAGATACTAAGAAAGTTAGAGTGTTGTATAAAAGACACACAACTGACCTGCAAGAGTTTACAGCATAAGTTCTAGTAGAATACAGTAAATTTAACTAACCTTCCAAAGATGAAGTACATTTGGAAACAAGTAAGAGATGAACTAATTTTATTTTCAAAGGATGATTCAGGAATCCCTTTTGTCTGTACAGAAATTCTTTCCTGCAATATTTCAAGCACAGATCCTCATTCATTCTTGAAGTACGTAGAAATTTTCTGCAGTAAAATAAATGAGAAAAACGGGAGACAAAAGTGGGGTTCTTCCCTAACATAATATGTAAAGTGATGTTACTCTGATTATAGTTTTGTAAGGGAACTAACAAAATTGTACTGAAATGTAATCTTGAAATTTGTTCTCCAGTGATGAGCTGAGATTGAACCATAATGCTTTTAATTCTGCTTTTGTTCATATTAATGAACAGAACTTTTGTTTTCTTTGAGAAAAGCCTGAGTAAGTTGGTCGAATAGTGGTGGTCTTAGTCATTAGCAATCATTTTTCTCATATAATATGTATACGATTCAGAATCAACTCAACTAATGAGTCCTATATTTCACCATGAAATGTGTCTTTCTTCATTAGGTCCTTCACAGATTCCATGTTTTAAAACAGTGTAGGCACCAAATTTCTTTGGTTCTTTATTATAATTATTCATATGTTTTCTCTTGAGTGAACTGGAAAACTGTAAGAGCTTCTAATGAGCGTGAGATGAAACCATGTTCCTCAGAGTTGGTGTCATTCCTACGCAAAGCAGCAAATGCTGATGTCTTAGCCTCATCAGAGTTGTAAAATTTAATTGAAGTAATTTTTCTTAACATAATGAAAACAGACAGAAATTTCCATTGCTAACCTAGGAAGCACTAAGGTTTTAGGAACCTTTCCAAAGCTTACAATAATGTAAATTATATCCATGACTATAATTGATCTTTTTCTTTATCTCTTTTATTTTTCAGGATGGGGGAGCCAAAGCTCAAAAGTGCAAATTCATCACAACACATGGCTTCATTTCCCTGGACATAACCTAAGATGGATTCTTACGTTTGCTCTCCTGTTTGTGCATGTTTGTGAAATAGCAGAAGGCATTGTTTCAGATTCGTAAGTGACTCCACTTACATGGTACCAGTGCAGTATACCAGTGGGTACATTGACATGGATAAAAGTGAAGAGCCTACCAAGTCAAGATTAATTTGGGGGCCGTAACTCATTAGAAAAATAGCTGTCATCCATCTTATGTGATGGTCATGTGTTTTGTCTATATTTACATAATGACATGATTTCTCTTATAACATACATTTAGATCTCTGCAACTTGTACTCAATCATGTGTTTATATTTCTTTGCTCCCTCCTCCTGGTAGCCCTTGCAGAAAATTTTGTACTTTTAAACATTTTATTTTTATTTTAGCTTTAAAAGTAGATATAAATAGAAATATGGTATATGTTGATGTATAGCTCTAATAGCTGTACACATATTTTAACATATTAATTAGTTATCAGGTATTTTGGTTCATTTTGTAAAGAAGTAAAGATAGTTGAAGCAGGCATTAAAGAACCAGTGAATAGAGCCATGAACTAAGGAAAAACCTGAAATAATTTTAAAATCAGGAGTTTTCAAAAGACCCATTTTTTAGGGAATTTTTTCCTTCTTATAAAAGAAATTTGTATTAGGCAATTTGAATATAATAATTTGTATTAGTTGTATTTATAAACTTGAACAGAAGCTGGAGAAATATTTTTCTAAAAGAGTAAAAAAATAAACTCAATTTCTGATTATGAAATTATGCTAAATGGTACATACACCCTAAGGAACTGATATGAGAGGATGAAGAGGTGGCTCCATGGTAGATTGGGAGAGTGCTGGCCTGACATTTGCAAGGTACTGGGTTCGATCCCCAGCACTAAATACACAACTAAGTGGAGGGAAAACAAAAACCAGATAAAAAAATAAATAAATGAAAGTGATTCTCTTTTACTCCCTCTCTCTCGAAAAATGAAGATTTTATATGAGAAGGCCTTTAAAATTTTTAAAATGAAATCTTCAAAAATCATTTTCCTCTTATCTGATAGAACCTCCCCTGATGTCTGTTTATGTTTCTCTTTTACAATTAACAAAAAATGAAACTTCTAAGCTTTGTCATGGTGCCAATTATTTTCTAATGTTTTATGCTGGTTCTTTGCAGATATTTGCATGTCTTAATTTCTGACAAAAAGAAAAATCAGACATTCCAATTTGTGCCCTCCCTCAAAGCACTTAGAAGTTGAATTATCTCATGATAGCTGTTTAAAGCTTTTTGGTATATTTGTATTGACAGAGCCAATTCTAATCCTAATTTTTTTACTTCCTTAACATACAGTTTAACTTTAAATGTTTTTATGTATATGTATGAAATGAAGGAAAGATGGGCCTAGTATTTCCTAAGCATTGACAGCCTGTGAGGAAAGAGGACTCTCCTTTCCCAGACCCACGATTGACAGGGAGGTGCAGTCAGAGACAGAAAATACAGGCTGAATTGTTCATGAGAACCATGTGTGCTGATGGCTGAACTGCGCTTTGTCGCGGTAGTGATACCAAAAGCCCAGCGTAAAAGCAAGAGGACAAAAATACAACCCAACCTGGATCTTGTGCTAGCCCACTCCTTAGCTATAGATTCCTTCCCCAACCCTTGATATTCAGGCTTCTCAAGAGTCACCTTCCAGTGACTTCAAAAACACCAAAATTTAGTTTGCCTTTTCTCTTTCTCTGTTCAGTTCTGGAAACTGCTTCCGCAAGAAGTCCAGTGAACAGTGAAAATGAATTTCTCATTTTCACTGAGCATAAGGACACCTTAGGATTATTTAATATTTGATTATTTTTACTAATGCAATCTGTACATACATTTACTTATTAGAGAATTTTCTTTGCATGCTTATTAGACACCTTCCCATTCTACACATCCCTACTGAAACTTATTAGCTCCCTTTCTCCAATCTGCTCAATCTCTTGAAGTTCCTCTTGGGGGTCTTTGACCTATTGGTAAAACAGTCACCCACAGGGACACCGTAGGAATGATTTTCTACCTCTCCATCATCATCAATCTCAAACACCAACACTATTAAAGTCCTGTCTATTTCAACAGTTAATCTCTTCCAAATATCTTGTTTTCTCCATGCAACTGCTGACAAAGCTTGAAGCAGGCCTTCATCTATCCCCAGGCCTGTACCCATTGTTTCCCAACTGCCCTTCTTCCTTCCACCTCTTTCCTCACACTACAGCCCACATATTTCCTATCAACTCCGTCATCTGCATTAGTGTAGAAGGAATGATCTGTTTAAAACACAAATCTGACCATAGTGCTCACCTGTTAAAGTAGTCCAGTTTTCTGTAAGCAGAGATTCCAGCTCTTTACCATGGCATACAAATCCTTTCACAGTACATCTTATCTTAAAGTTTCTATCTAAAGAATATTAAACTACTTAGATTTTGAACATGTTACACTTAGTTCATGCTTCCTATGTGCTTGCACATTCTATTCTTAAAAGAGAGAGAGAGAGAGAAAGGGACAGTGAGAGAGATAGGGAGAAAGAATCAACTTTCATTTAGTTTTTCATGTGGCCTTCGTTTCTCTTTGTGTATATGGTGCTGGGGTTTGAACCCATGTCCTTAAGCATGCCAGGCAAGTGCTGTAACCACCGAGCCACGGCTCCAGCCCCCTGTTACATCTTTTTAAAGTCCCTGTCTACCACCTTTCTAACTGGGCTGTTTCTTTTTGTATTTTAGTCTCCACTGTCAACCATACCTCTTTAGGAATGACTCTCTTTCCTTTTTCTGCACTCTTGAGCTGGTCACTCTCTTCTTTGGAATGTTCATGTACTAATATATTTAAGTAATCTGAGAAAAGTTAAATATTTTACCATGTGGCATTATGAATGCAGATGGAATTGAGGGCTGTCTACCATGCACATCTGGGGTCATGTCATCTCTCCCACACACCTGGATCTCTTTACTGCCCTCAGAATGAACCTCTGTCTTCTTGCAGTTGTACTGAAGTGCTTGTAATATGCTCTGTACATCTGGATGCTCTGTCTGGGACAGTTTTCCCTGCTTCTTCCCTGGGTAGCAAATCTTCATTCATAAGGTCTCAGCTTAGAAGTCACTTCCTTCACAAAGCTTTCCCTGTCCCAGATACTGACTTTGTGTCCTCATGGTCTCTATACCTGTTTTATTATTTCCTATTTGCTACTGATATCCCCAAAAGACTCTTTGTGACCAGACTCTATTGCTTATTTTGTGTATAGTTGCATCCCAGAACCTAATACAGTGTCTGGACCAGCAAATGTTCATACATTGAATGAATTAATCAGTGAAGCCCACAAAGTTTAGGAAAGCCATCAAAGGAGTAAACATACTTTTCACATGCTTTAGAGTTCGGGTTCACTTGATGATTTTTACTTGCTTTAATTTCTGCCTAGCTGAAATAATTTATATTACCTATATCCATATGAATAATGGAGGTTTACATTTGTTTTGTTGTAAGCATTTTCGGATACTGTTTAGTTGTATTTATCCATGCTCTATGGTAGAATAAATCTTTTCAGTGGAATCAAGTCACACAAGATAGTCTCCCCTCACATATTCTCTTACATTGGTAAGAGAATTTTAAGCATCATCTAGCTAAAAGTGAGTTTTAATGAGAACAATTGTAAATAAAATAGGAAACTCTGGAGCCATCAGCTTTAGACACTGACCCTGTACTGCTCTCCACAGACGCCGGGAGTCCAGGCATCTTCACCTCTTCATGCCCGCAGTAATGGGATTTGTCGCCACCACGACATCAATAGTATATTACCATAATATTGAAACATCAAATTTCCCTAAACTACTTTTAGGTAAGTATGATTTGTTTTGTTTTGTTTTTGTCCTCAAAAGAGCTGTTTGCTTTTCTTTTCCCACACAGTAAACACTAGGAGAGTGGGTGGAGCGTGGGAAGCATGAGAAAAACCACAATAATGGATTCTCATGTAGCCACCCAGCAGTGTGGGATTGAAGAAAAACTGAGATGCTTTCGGCTGTGAAAATCCAATTCCATTCCCCAGGACATTCAGTCTCCAATAAATGGCCCTCACGGTGTGTCAAGTGTTTGGTGGGAAAAGTGGATAAATATGCCGACCCTGGGGTTCCCTGGAACTCTAGGAATCAAGCTCTTGTGGAGAGCCACTGCCCTGTGAACACGTCATCTCATCTAGTCCCACATGTTTCTGCCTCTGTCTTGGAGTTCTGAGGCACCTTTCAAAGGTTCCACCCTAGTACCGATGCTGTGGGAATGCCAAGGTTCCCGATGCGTGGAGATGCACCAGGCATCTTCCTACAGCAAGGCGAGTACGTGGCCCTGAGAAGCAGCCGCCTCCAAAACACAGCTTCCCACATCTGCACTGTGCCTAGGACTGTCCTGTTGCCTCACTAGCCTCCTGGGCCTGAAGAAATCAGAGGCTAAAACAGTCCTAATTTCGTTTTTGCCTTAGGCTGAAATAATATAACACATTCCAATGAGTTGTATTCAGTACTTTGACTCAGTCTTTGTATTATGTGATCTACAATGTCATGAAGAGAGACTAGATGAAAGTCTAGACCATGAATCATGAATGAGCTGCGGAGACCCCTGAGCCTCCTAAAGTTGTGGACAGAATGGTGTCTTGGTATGAATGAGTGCTCACCATTGCCTAAGGTCCACGGATCTCATTTGATTGTTCTATGAGGAAAACGATGCTGCTGCTAATATGAAAGTTAGTAAAAGAAATAATTAAGGTGCATGGATAATATTTTATTTATTCATCCTGAGGACATTAATATTTAAAATGGGTGTATGGAAAATACTGATTATTTAATTCTATGTTGCATCATACTAAATGATTGTGCAAAGGCTATTTAATAAAAAAAGGGTTAAATGTTAATTTACATGTATTGGCAAAATCTGAACTACCTGAACAAAAAGCTTTCTAGTGCAAAATGACATGCAGACATTATCAAAGAAATCTGAACATACAACAAAGTGAAATTTCCAACTGGCAATGGCCAAGGTTTGGTGATCTTGGTCAATCTGGTTTTAGCCATGCTGGTGGGTGAGTACTGGCAACATATTGTGGTTTTAATTTCCATTGCGCTGATGACTAATGATGTCAAATACCTTATGACTTTTTGGCCATTTGTTTTCTTTGTGAAGTGTCCATTGACGTTTTTGCCCCCTTTTTAAATAGGGTTCATTTTATCATTGAGTTGTAGGAGTACTTTGTACATTCAAATGCTAGTATGCCATCACATATGGTTTTGAGAGTATTTTCTCAGTCTATGACATTCAAATTAATTTATTTAAAGAAGTCTTGATGAACAGAAGATTGTAATTTTGATATAGTGTGATTTAACATTTTTCTTGTGTTCAGTTATTGCTTTCTGTGTCTTAAGAAATCTTAACTTTTCTCTTGCTTTCTTTTAGAAGTTTTATAGCTTCAATTTTTTTTTTTTTGGACTATGATCCATTTTAAATTCATTGCATATGTAGTGTAAAGTAAGGTATCAGGGTTCTTTTCATTCCAAATGGACACCAAGCTATTCTAGTATCATTTGTGGGATAGATTCTCCATTTACCATCAGATTGTTTTGGTAGCACCATTAAATCATTAAATCAAATGACTTTTTAAGCATGATCTATTTCTTGGCTATATTCAGTCCCTTTGATTTATTCATGGATTTTTATGCCACCACCATTCTGTGTTGGTCTTTGTAGCTTCAAGGTCTTGAAGTCATTGTGTATTGTAAGTCATACAATTTTTTTTTGTATTGTTTTTCTTCAAAGGTTTCTTTGGACATGCTAGCTCCTTTGCATTTTTATATATAATTTAGAATCAGATTGACAGTTACTGAAAAAAACAAATATCCTGGAGGGATTCTGATAGGGACTGCATTGAATGCATAGAATAAGTTGGGAGAGGGCTGACATCTTGATGAGTCTCGCAATGTGTCCTCCATATATTTAGGTATTGCCTTCATTTACCTCAGCAACACTTTGTAGTATTCAGTATAGAAGTTTTTCATGTTTTGTCAAATTTACTACAAGTTATTTATTCCTTGTCTCCATTGTAAATGGAATTGTATTTCAAATACTACTTTCCAATTGTTTTTGCTATTGTATAAAAGACAACTGATTTTGTGAATCAACCTTGGATCTTGCAATCTTGGAAATTCACTTGTTACTTCCAGTAATTGCTACATAGGCCTCTTAGGATTTCCTCTGGTAACAAACATGCCATCTGCAAATAAAGCTACTTATACTTACTTCTTTTCAAACTTTTTATACTTCTTTTTTCCTTTTTCTTCTCTTGTCATATTGTCTTAATAGGACCTTCAGTAAAATGTCAGAGAGTCATGAAAAGAGGGAAGCTATTGTCTAGTTCCTGACTTTAGGGTGGGAATAGTCTTTCATAATTGTGATGTTAATTCTAAGCTTTCGTAGAAGATCTTCACCTGGGAAGTCTTCTATTTAACTTTCTCAAAGATATCTAAAAATTTTTTTATCATAACTAAGAGTTATGTATTGAAGTTTTTTTTTCTTCCATCCACTTGGAAATTTGTATTTCTGTAGTTGTGCTAAAGGGTGTGTATGTATGTGTGTGTATAAATATATATATATACATATATATAATTTTTATTTGTTTTTAAAGAGAGAGGGACAGCAAGAGAGAGAGAGAGAGAGAGGGAATCAACTTTATTTAGTTTTTCATGTGGCTTTCAGTGCTCGAACTCTTTATTGTGTACATGGTACTGGGGTTCAAACTCATGTCCTTGCGCATTGCCAGGCAGGCGCTGCAACCACTGAGCCACTGGTCCAGCCCACCTATATATTTTTCAAATGATAAATAATATCTTCCTGGGATTAGCCACACACATCCCTGATAAATTATTGCATGCTACATTTTGCTAGATTTTGTTACGACTTTTTACATCTATGTGGTAAGGGACCTGTTACGACTTTTTACATGTATGTGTTATTTTCTTGTTCTTTTTTTGTTAGGTTTCCATATGTGGGGTTATATTGACTTCATAAAATGAATTAGAAAATATTCTATAATTTTTAAAGATTTTATGTGAGATAAATTTTATTTATTCCTTAAATGTTGAGTATAATCACCAGTGAAATCATTTAAGATTGATGTTTTAACTAAGAGAAGATTTTGAATTCTGAATTAATTAATTAGCTATTGATTCTTCAGAATATTTTTCTTATGTCAGTTTCAGTAAGTTAAAGTTTTAAAGAAAATTTCCATTTTGTCTAAGCTTTTGGATAAGTTGTCATAAAACTGTTAATGATATTCCCTGGCTACCTTTCTAATATATGCAGAATATGCCGGAATAGCTCCTTTTTCATTCCTGATATCGGTCACTTATGGTCTCCTTTTTTTAATCAGGCTGGCTAGGAGTTCACCAATTGATCCCATCAAAGAGTAGATCTTGTTGATTGTGTTGAGTTTTTTTAATTTTATCAGTTGTTCATTTTCTGTTTTACCGCTTACTACTCCAAGCTCTGTTTTTTTTTACTCCTTTTTTTATTAATTTATTTATTTTGTTCCTAACTTTTAAGGTAGAAATATAGGCCATTGATTTTGGTCCTCTTTCTCAAATAAATATCTAAAGCTATAAGCTTTTCTCTACATCTTGTTTTAGTTGCATTCCTTAATTTTAGAATATATAGTATTTTCATTATAATTTACTTAAATATCTTTCTAATTTCCCTGGTGATTTCTTCTTTAACATATGAATTATTAGAATGTGTTTTTTAATTTCCAAATAATTGGAAACCTCTAGACACCTCATTGTGTGGAAGGACCCAAAAGTCACCTCCGTTATCTCTGTTCCCATTTCTACCCTGTGTGATGCCATCTGTTGAGTGTGAGTGGAGCCTGTGCCTGGCCTCCAGCTGGGAGAGTATGGCAAGGATGATAGTTCCGTGTATCACCTGTGCCTCTGTTGAGACTGCAGCCCCAGTCCACCCCTGGGTTGCAGCCTGGTGAGCCCCTGAAGCAGGGAACCCAGCTGAGCCACGCTTGGACTTGTGACTCATTGATATCGGTCTCTCTCAGGTTCTTAGTCTACCATCGATAAAGAATTATAGTTGCTGACTCCAAGGTCAAGCAGCAAGCAGTCTTTATTTCAGAGCTTAGAGAGCAAAGCAAAGCAAGGGGAAAGGATTCCCAGGTGAGAAATGGGGCCTCAGAGTCAAAGATCCGCAGCTCAACATGAGGTTTGGCTTTTTGTCCTATTCTAGAGGGGTTTTCTACCTCCTCTCCCTCCTCCTCATCAGCTTAGGTCATCCAGCCATTCTCTCATCCCTTACTGTAAAAGTCTTTATTTCTTGTAATAAGTTTTTTTTTTCTTTTTTAGCAACTGAGGTGCTTTCTGAAGCTAGATCTGTCCTTGAATATCTAGGACCAACCTGACCTTGGTTACCATGGGTCCCTAATCTCTCTTTCTGCTCCCTGCTCCCTGACCCTACACTGTCTGCCTGCCTGTACATTTTCTGAGTCATCATGAGAACTGTGAGCTAAGAAATATGTGCTAGTTTAAGTTGCTAAGTTTATTATAATCCATTAAGGAACAATAGAAAATTAAGAGACTATTATTATTGATTTTTAAATTCAATTTCATTGTGATAAGAATATAATCATACTTCATATGGTTTCCGTTATTTTAATTTTATTGTTCCTTTTTCCAGAGTGAGCATATAGTGTTTCCAGTATCTCATGTGCGTAACATGAAAGTATATTCCGAAGTTGTTAGATATGTATTTTTATAAATGGCAAATAGTATAGGTGGTTGCAAGTTTGGATCTTCTGAGTTTTCATTAGGTTTATGCATCCTTTTGATTGGTTTGTTTTTCTGAGAATCTGACCCTTTTATCATTATTAAAAGTATTTTTATTTCTATAATATTGTTTCAAAGTTTATTTGATACTAACGTTGCTGCTCTAGACATTTTATGCTTGTTGTTTAATCTTGTATCATTTTTATCACTTATTTTCAATCTACCTTTTATAATATTTAAGGCGAATCTCTTCAGTCAACATTTCATTTGGTCTATTATTTCCCTAAATCCATTTTATTCCTATGTTTTAAGCTGAAACAAGATATATGTTGAGTTTGTGTGCCAATGTTGTTATTTTTCACTGATGAAGTTATAATCACCCTTAACCTTTCTGACTCTGATAAGTGTTGTCCAAACTAGATTATCTTATATATGCTTTAGATTTCTTTTCTCATCCCATATTCATTTGTACTGATCTTATTTAAAGTTTAAAGTAGACTGAATCCTTGCCAACATGTTTCTAAGAATGTTTCTGCTTCTAATTCACAATTGTTGCAAAATTCTGGCCATGGTTAAGAGTTGGTCTCAATTCCTGCCTTTCTGGATTGACTACTTGGGGTCTGGTTTTGCTCTATATAATCCTTGTTCTATGTTGTGAGATGGATATGGTGTTTTAAACAATCTGGTGAGATGACTGATTTACTGCTTGAATGTTGGTCTGCAAAGCAGAAACCCTATTACATAGCTGCATAACCTTGATAATTCCAAGAAAATGCCAATAGACATACCTCTAAAGCACAGGCCTTCATGGGTTAGAACAGTCAATATTGCTAAAATGTTCATACTATTCAAAACAATTTACAGATCCAATGTAATCCCTATAAATATACCAATGATATTATTCACAATTAAAAATTCATATGGAAGCACAAAGGACACTAAGTGATCAAAGCCATTTGAGCAGAAAGAACAAAGCAGGAGACATTACCTTGGGTGGCTTCAAAATATACCACAACGCTCTAGTAATCAAAATAGCAAGGTACTGGTGTAAAAACAGACACACAGACCAATGCAACAGAATAGTGAGGCTGGAAATAACCCCATGCATTTCCAGCCAGCTGAATCTTGACAAAGACACCAAAAATGTACATTGGAGAAAGGACAACCGCTTCAATAAATGATGCTGACAAAACTGAGTATTCACACGTAGAGATTAAAACTTGAACCCCATCTCTCACACACTAGCGTACCTTAAATTCAGAATTTCAGAAGCACATTAAAACATATATGTTTTTTCTTAACAAATAGTATTTTGTGCAAATAGAATATTTTAAATTGCTATTATTATTAAAAAGCTTTTTATTTTTATTGAGATGTTAGTAAATTTTTTAAAAAATCAGAGAAAGATTGAATCTTTTTCTTTTTTTCTTCTATTTCTACAGCCTTATTCCTGTATTGGGTAATGGCCTTTATTACAAAAACAATAAAATTGGTCAAGTACTGGCAATCTGGGTGGGGAGTATCAGACCTGCGTTTCTGCATCACAGGCATGATGGTAATCTTGAATGGGCTCCTGATGGCTGTGGAGATCAACGTCATTCGGGTCAGAGTAAGCATCTAATTATAGTTGTTAGTTATTGCAATGCAAGATTTTTATTGCATTAAAGATTAAGTCAGCCAGAAATTAATATTTAAAATAATGAACAAATGTATATGATTCATGTGTGAAAGTTGTTAAACTAATCACTAGCCTTCAGGACCTTAATGTTTCAGAACTCTCAGTATGACCCCAGAATCTATCCAGCTATTGACTGAGAGCCTGCCATGTGCAAAGATTTGGCTCACTTCCTATTATAGATTAATTTGTTCTCCTCATCTGATTGGTCCTAAACACAAAATATTGTATTCCAGAAGTTTGTAATTGAAAAGAAGATAGTCTATCCCTCTGTGGCAATTTCATTGATGGAGCTTCTAGAATGATAACTTTAGGTTTATATCCAAAGCAATGTGGTTAAGACTCATCTTGACCTATAATTATAAATCTGTTGTACTTTCCACCATATAATGTTGTTATGTTGTGTGAGATACCACTGACTGATGTTTTAATATTCATTTTCTATCAGAGAACTTGAATTTGCTCTATAAGTGGACAGATAGATATATGCTGCAGCAAGTGTGGAGAGCATCCAGTTTATATCAGCCAGGCCACAAATCAACAGAGTAACTCAACAATGGTGTTAATAGCTCATCTTAAAATCTGACTACTATAAAAAAAATCTTACTCAAGTTGATGCTATCAAGGATAATGAAAAAATAGGTTCTTTTGAAAGGTCAATTGATTTTTTACAAATGTCCCCAACTTGTTTCAATGTGAAGTTCTGGTGTTTAACTAGTTAATCCAGTGAAAACAAAAGGGAACTATTTCAAAGAATATTTCAGAAAGGGATGAAAGGAAGCATTACGATATAGAATGTGGTCACCCGGAATGAAAATATAGAAAAGGTTGAAACTTTATTTAATATGTAGAAAAAGATTTGGGCTGACTATTACACTGTGACATTCTTCTTGGCCACAGAGGTATGTGTTCTTCATGAATCCTCAGAAAGTCAAGCCTCCAGAAGACCTCCAGGATCTGGGTGTGAGATTTCTTCAGCCATTCGTGAATTTGCTGTCGAAAGCAACATACTGGTGGATGAACACACTTATCATATCTGCTCATAAAAAGCCTATTGATCTGAAGGCCATTGGAAAATTGCCAATAGCAATGAGGGCAGTGACAAATTATGTTTGCCTGAAAGATGCATATGAAGAACAAAAGGTAATTCCTTGCCTATAATTATAAAGAATGGACATTAAATATAAAAGTGCAAAGCTTAGATAATATCCATAGTTAAGGAGGAGTAGATTCCCCCCATCTTATTCAGTAATTTTGAATCATGTCAATTGGATCACTGAGGGAAGACTGGAAGAGCCAAGAAAGTCTAGGTATGTTGTGCTAATTGCTCTGCCAACACATGAGGAAGGATTGAGAGAGCAGCGTCTTTTCTCTGGGACATAGGACAAAGTGGAATCTAAAAATTAAGTTCAATGAACTTTTTAATTAATCTGTATCACCATATCATATTTATAATTCATGGAATTCTTATTGTCTTTTCTCAAGAATCTTGTGAATGACTTTGTTATATAGGTAAAATAGATCATATTCGTTAACAACTACTTTTAAGAAATTAGAATTCTTGAACTGATTATCAACCAAAGTTCATATTCTATAGTTCAAACTAGGGAGACTGAATTTGCTTATTCCATTTATCATCCCGCATATCTTCTAAAATTGTTTTCTTCCAATACTTTCTTTGTATTTTAATAATTGGTTTGAAAATTTAAAGATGAGAGTCTTTGGATATATTTTTTTCTATGGAGGAGGCTTTTTCAGAGGAAAAAGCAACTCTTGTCTTTCCAGATAACAAATTTTCCACTTTGCTTTATAAGGCAAATAGCAATTTAAACTGTGGGTGGGCTGGGCCTGATATTTTCAGTTTGTCTGGTTATAATTCTGAATGGTCATGTGTGCTACTCACAGTGGTCAACATGGTATATATTGCAACCATCTGCAAATATCGGGGCCACTTAAAATATTAGTATTCCCAACAACCCTAGAAAAGAGTAAGGTATGGTGAATCAGTGAAGGAGTTTTGGGGTACTCTAAATCAAGATCAACCACGCAATTGTGGTAAATGATGAAAATGACCTCCTGTGTCAGATATTTGTGTTTCAAAATTATCATTGCAGGAAATAATTACTACAAATGAACCTGAGTCATTTCTCTGGTTTTACCTCTGGGAAAAGTATTGCATCAAAATTTCCCTGTTAAAGAAGAGATTTACAATATAAACTAAGAACAGTTAAATTTTCTGAGTGTTCTTTACAGCAGAATAGCTTGAACTTGGTGTGTTAATGACTTGCATCAATAATAAGCTTTAGGAAATAAACAGATTACTTATTTGGTGAAGAATTGAATATGAAGCACAATTGAACTCTATTCTTTTGAGTTGACTTCCTTGCCACAGTGAAAACTCTTCATCTATCTCTTCCCCAAAGCATAGTTCTGATGGCGTTTCAGGTCTTAAGATCTTTGTAGTCAATAACTATAGATGTTTGAAGCTGTGTGTTGACTTAAGCATGTATGCCATTTTTCATTTTGCATTTCTTTAAGGAGTATTTGACAAACACAAGCCTACCATAATTTTTAAAAGTATTGGCTAACATTCATGAAGATGAGGGAAACCAGGAGGAGACACACAGTTGAGGTTGGGTAATCCGTTTTAGCTTGTAGTAGCGTGATAGGTAGGTCTCTTATGATCAAATAATTCCAGAAATCTTGACTAGTTTGTCAATATCCCTGATCCTTGTACTTTACAATATTCATGTCAGATATGTATTTTCCATATCAAAGTGAATTAAAAATGAATTTGACCTTAAGAATTTTGTGTTATTCTTCAACACCTAAAAATAAAACAGTCTTAGAAAAACTGGCCTGTATACTTTCCATTATGTTTCATTAAAGTGCATTCTCTAGCTACTATTTGTGTAATATGCGAGAGTACAGCATTATGCATGCTACCATGAAATTTACAATTTATCCTGAAGTCTTTAAAATATCATCGGTATTAATCAGAAAGAATTTCATAGTTGCTGAGATGAATCACTACCCTAGATGATTTGATGATGGTCTATCTGGTTTTTCTTTCAGAAGAAAGTTGCAGATGATCCAAATCGGACTCCATCTATATGGCTTGCAATGTACAGAGCTTTTGGGAGGCCAATTTTACTAAGTAGCACGTTTCGTTACCTGGCTGATCTGCTGGGTTTTGCTGGGCCTCTCTGTATTTCTGGAATAGTTCAGCGTGTAAACGAAACCCAGAATGTGACAATTAACACAACGGGAGTAAGTTCTTGATGCTTTTGAAAAGACACATGTCCCTGACAGATTTCACTGTAATTGTCATTTTTTATTAATGCAATTTTATGAATTATTTGAACAGTCTTATTTATAAAGAACTGAATATTCTTTTTTTAAAAAGTAAAGACAGTAATTCCCTTGTGGAGAAATGCATGTATTTATCCACTCACAGAATGTATTTGGCCAAAATTTATTTCTCAGATTTGAAGCTGATAAGTATTTTTATCAGCACCTAATATGTGTTAGAAACTGTGAGCAGAGATTTTATATTGATTTTTTTATTCGATCTTTATAGCAAACCTTTAAAGAATTTTCATGCATGAGTACACGAGGGGTGGCTGAATCACTTTTTAAAGCTTGTGACCAATAATATTAGCAATGTGTTTTGCAATATTCTACATTCTTATGTAATAAAAGCCGTCAAACCATTTCACAATAATAAGAGCAAGTCATCTGATATTTCATTAGGCATTATGCTACTATTTAGGGGATACTATTGTATAAAGTACTATGTACTTACTATTATTTTCTGTTCTTCAGAAAGTTTGAACTGTGGAATTCCTAGATTGATTTCTAACATAAGAATCAATTCCCCCAGTTTCAAGATAGAAACTCTAGTTCAGGTGGATGGGTTTTCCTTTTCTCTTCTCTCAGTCCATCTTGTGGTCTTTTTTCTTTACCTGTTAAAATTTCACATGTTATCAAAGCCCACATTGAATGCTGCCTCCCGAGTGAAGCTTTTCTGACTGTTTTGTTTGGAATTTGACTCTTTCTTCCTGGTGGCACTGAGTGCTCTGTGCTGTTCATAGGAAAGCGTGTTCCTGTGCACGTGCATATCTTTCTAGGTTCTGAGCTCTGTAAGCAGGACTGTGAATTGCTCATCCCTGCGCTCACAGTGGTTAGCCCAAATCCTTGCATACATCAGTGTTTACTTATTATTAAAGTGAATCAGATATTTTCACCATTGAGTAGTTCTGTCCCTAGTAACCTAATGAATTCCTCCCAAAGTACTTCTACCTCCCTTCTTCCTTACACGTATTAGCCACATTTTTTTTGTGATGGAACGGAACTTACAGATTTCTTTATATATCCACCAGTCAGATGAGGAAGGGGCAAGAAATAGAATTGTACTAGATCTGAATCATGAAAAGTGAGGAGTGTCCTTTGCTAAAATGTACTTAATCTAATGTTATCTTTCCCTTCTAATAAACAAGTTAGCACATGCTATTGTTACAAACAAAATCAATCCACTGTTTATATCCTTATGACGAATTCAGTCATATTCCTGCTAAAACAGTTTTTCATAACTCATGTTTTGTCTCTGGAAGTATCACATGGGTAAAATCAACAGTCAAATTACTTATTTTATAATATAAATTAAGATATATGAAAATTAGGAAAAGGTAACTGTGTAAAATTATTTCAAAATAATACAACTACAGGAATTGTATTTTTGTACAATTGGTCTTGCTGACCAGGTATCAGTTTTGTGATTTCTACTTTTAAATCAGAGTTTAAACCAGTGTCTGTCTTTTTTCCACTATTACCCATTCAACTGAAGTAGAATACATCTTTGCAGGAAATACACTAAATTTTTTTCTAAATGAAAAGTTACCTTTAATCTATAGTTAGGGACTGCAAGCAATCATTCAATTGGGGATTTCGTGCACTGAATTAGTTTGTATTTGGATATTAGTGGGGAAGCCATACTTGCCTAATTGTGGCTTATTTCGTAAATGTATTATAAGGGCATTGAGTTCTTATATTTAACAATCATGTATACTTTAATAAATGCTTACTATACAACTAGTAAATGAAAAGACTCATTTTAATTTCTTTCTTTTCTTGGGTCAAGATTTCAGAAACACTCTCATCAAAGGAATTCCTTGAAAATGCTTATGTTCTAGCAGTTCTTCTTTTCTTGGCCCTTATTCTGCAAAGGACATTTCTGCAGGCTTCCTACTATGTGACCATAGAGACTGGCATCAACCTCCGGGGAGCTCTGCTGGTATGTACAGACTTTGGATGATTTTTATTTTTTGAAAATGTCATGCACCATCCACTGAGGAACATACTAGTGGCTTCAAATTTTATGTATCTATTTTCATTTTGTTTTCACTTTGATATTGCAGCAACACTTATAGATCTACTTATTGAAAAAAAGCAAATTTAAAAAACCCATCAAATTAAAAAACATTTAAAATAACATATTAAGAAAAATATTTAGAAATCTTGCATTTACTTATCCCTGTTGTTACTTTCTCTTGAGTTTACATTTAAGGTTGAATGTATATTTTGATTTTATTCTTAAAAAAATGTTGGAAAATAAAAAGTAACTGCTAAAATGGAAGTAATGGTTAATTTAAGAAGCTGGCCATAAAGGATATTTTTTTCCATTTATTTAAAAAAATTCAATATTGTTTTATTTTCCAATAAAAAATAAATAATTATGTTGTTGATTTTTGGGAGCAGGGGTTCCAGTGAATAAACCCAGGGATGCGTTACCACTGAGCCACATCCCCAGATCTTTATATTTATTTATTTTTTATTTTGAGACAGGGCCTTGCTTAGTTGCTGAGGCCCTTTTTGACCTTGTAATCTTCCTGCCTAAGCCTCCTGGGAGGATGGGATTACAGGCATGCACCACCGCACCCGGCTCAGTCATGGCATTGATTTTAAGTTTAGGGCCTCATGTACATTTTCTTTTTTATTTTTGTAGGCCATGATATACAACAAAATCCTTAGGCTGTCTACATCTAACTTATCCATGGGTGAGATGACTCTTGGACAGATCAACAACTTGGTTGCCATTGAAACCAATCAACTCATGTGGTTCTTATTCCTGTGTCCTAATCTGTGGGCTATGCCTGTTCAGGTAAATCAATAGCACCAGGATTCTCATCTGTGGAGGAAATAAAACAGTACATATTTAACTATGAAAGAGTATAATATTTGCATGTGCTGATATGATATCCTTTTTGTAAACAAGGAAACTGAGACTCAGAGATGTTATGACATAGGTTAAGAAAGTGGGATTTGGATTTATACTGCTTGGGTTCAAACGTTGGTTCCAACCCTTAAATGCACAAGTAACCCTTTGAAGGTTTACTTGCCTTAATTATACAATTGGGGTAATAAACATACTTGCCTCATAGATTTGTAGGAATCATCAAGTTTATGTGTATAAAGTATTTAGCATTTTGTAGGCACTCAGTAATTGTAATTTGTGCCATTGCCCAAATTCACAGAAGCCGCAGAGCCAAAGTTTGACCCTTTTCATTTTGACAAACTCTCTAATTGTATTTATAAACTATAGCAATTTCTTTAGTCAACCCATGGTTTTGATAGCTAATATATTATAACATGTCAAACTTTATAGGATGGTAAGAATACTGATAAGCTGGAGGGCTATTTAGCTATTTCCAATGTAGAAGTATTTTAGTAATGACACGTAGTTTTTATTCAAAGTTTGGTAAAAATAGCAAAAGAAATTTATTGAGCTTTTTCTTTGCTGTCACATGGAATAGTTATATCAAATTTTGCATCCTGTAGATGGAGCTTAAATTGTAGATCTCATTTGATGTGACCTATCACATGTCTTTGTGTATGACATTTATTAAAGTTCATAAAATAATAAAGACTATAGGGTAGTTTTAAAAATTATTGTTTGCATTTTTATTTTTTAGTAGAAAGCTAAGTCAAATGAAAAATATATATGTAATACATAGTACAGAGCACAAAAATATGATAAAGATACACTGTATCTCATTTTATTAGGTAGCTGACTATGTGGTATGATTTTAAGTGTACCAAAAATCCCAGGTTTCACTGAATGATTACATCATGGGTGACCTTACGGAATATTTGTTTTGATTAGAATTCCCCAAGTATCTAATTGGTTAGATAGTAAATGTGTTGCTGTCACCAGAAAGCAGTTACTGCTGACATACAGGCATAGACTGTATTTTGAACTGAATGGATGTGATGTATTAGTTGACATTTTGAGCTATGATAAGTGAGCTCCTGGGAAAAAAATTCAGGGACAGAGGAGAGCAGGGTTAAATCCTGAGTTTATAAAAGAAAAAGAAAAAAATGGCAAACCAGAGAGCATAGACATCAACAGTGTAGCCATCAGTTTGGGGAAACATTTAAAAGGGGAAGTGAGAGAGGATTGTGCACCAACTTCGGATTCTTAACAGTCTCAGTTAGTCCCAGTCTTCTTGACATCAAGTGATTTTGGGAGTCATTAAGCAAGTAAGAAGCTTTAGTCCACACACAATCATCCTATCCTCACGATACTGCCCTCTGCTTCCCATTCCCAGAGCTTTGAAAAGCTGGGACAATTCTAAGAGAATATGGAATGTCAAATTTATGATGGGTGACAGCGGTTCTCAAATTGTTTTATGTGTCTTTAAAAATTTAAGATCATTTTATAAGGTCAGAAGCATCATGGGGCCACTCTGCAACTTAATGCAATAAGTTGGTTTGACACCAGTTTTACAAATCATCATACTAAAAATAAATCTTAGTACTTAGACTTCCCCAAATAAATCATAGTAAAACCCAACTGTCACAGTTGAGTTAACTTCCAAATAAACTTAATATAATAATTAAGAAACCCTATATTTTCTCTAAAAATTCCTTTCATGCAGTGACTCCCACAGCCCCATTCATTTTCCCTTTTCCATATGTTTTTCTTCCTAGATCATAATGGGAGTGATTCTGCTCTATAATTTACTTGGATCAAGTGCATTGGTTGGTGCAGCTGTCATTGTGCTCCTTGCGCCAATTCAGTACTTCATTGCTACGAAGTTGGCAGAGGCTCAGAAGAGCACTCTTGTAAGTAACATCTTTTGGAAACTTTATGAGGAAAAATCTGGTTAGTACTGTTATATTTTTATAATATAGGAAGTTAATGCATACCACTCGGGATAATTTGGAAATCATATTCCATTTCAATTTTTAGGCAGCAAATGTGTATTTTATGTGTTGGAAAAGCAATTTTAAAAGTGAGGTGGAAATTTTAAGACTTGACTAGCTTAGACTCAAAATACCAGCACTGCAGCTCTTGACATTTTTAAGGGCCACGAAGTATTGAAGTTTTGGATCTTCCATCACTTGTCCAAGAATACTCTTAAGAGTATTTTGAGACCATTGGCTATCTGTTACTCATGCAGAAGAAATTAATCAATGGACAAGTGAAGGGTAGGATTTGGTGCTTCTGAAATTGAATTTCCCTGGGATGGACCCACACCATGTGGTGACCTATGCAGTTACATGGAAAGATTGTAGTGCAGATGCTCTAGCTGAGTGTGTTGGTGGCCAACTTGGCAAATGAGGAAAAGTCCAGTTATTGACCCTCTCTGGCTTCATTAGCCATGAAATCATTTTATTTGAGTAAGAATTGGCTTCTTTTGAGGAAATATTTGCAAATTTTAAAATTGTTGACAGCATGTTTAGAAATGAAGTTTGATTAAATATGAGCAAGACTATATAAATCAGGAGCAAAATGCAGAGATGCTGCTGCTGCTGGAACCCTCTCTCGAGACGGTGTTTCCACCGTGACAAGCCAGCTGTATGTCAGGCAAGTGGATTGTATCACTTGTTTTCCTGCTGCGTCTGGTGAGGTTATTCATTATTTCTGTTTGTGCCATCTGAGCTTTTTATTCAGGCACACAAATATAGAAAGGTGTGGAAGAGGGTGGAAGTCAAGATATGACTACACTCAAACATCTGTCTTTCATTTAGTTGTTTTTGTCATATCCACTCACTCATTTAACAATCATTGAATAGACCATCATTTGCTCTGGAGACAAAAAGATGGTCAGAACACAGCCCATTTCCTACTTTTGCTTTTTCCTATCCACTATCCACCTTTTGGCCACTCTACTATCCCTTTTGATAGTTAACAGGTCATATTGTACCTTGCTAGAAATTCTATTCTATTTGATATAGAGGGAGATAAACAGCTGATTAAATTTGGGCATGGGTATCTGTTGAAAATCTCTGTATAATTAATGTGAGTTATTAGTAGCCTGTAAGTCTGATTTAGACCTTAAGCAACAACTAGCAAAGAAGCCTGGAAAAATTTCTTGAAGTTAGACAATAGGTTTGTTTTCCATAATCATATATTTAAGTTACAGTGTGAATGCTTACATCATCATACCTCCATACCCCCAAATAAGAAGCAAACTAGCCTTTCCTAAATAAATGCATTGGGTTTTTTCCTTGTATGTGTGAATGATAGCATCGAAGGAAGAACAAGGTAGTCTAGATGTTAGGATCCATTGTAAGTTTCTTTATTGTTTCTCAACATTTATGTCAGTGTTTTCTGCAAATATCATTCAAGGAAATTGTGTGAAACTGAAGTCTTTTTTAATATAGATTAAAGCAACAGAAACATACAAGTTTTTAGGTGGAGAGGAAATTTTGAGGCCATCTTGATTATTTAAGAGTCTCCTCCTCAAGTTGAAGAGACTGAAGCACAGAGAACTCACCTGCTTCTGGGAATTTGCCTCATTAGTGGCAGAGATAGAAACTGAGATCTCCTCAATCTGTGCTCTCCCTTTCTGGTTCACTTAGATGAATTGCATTCTATTTTATTCCTCTATTTTATAGGATTATTCCACCGAAAGACTGAAGAAAACAAATGAAATATTGAAAGGCATCAAACTTCTCAAGTTGTACGCCTGGGAACACATTTTCTGCAAAAGTGTGGAAGAAACAAGAATGAAAGAATTATCCAGCCTCAAGACTTTCGCACTTTATACGTCACTCTCTAGTAAGTTGCGGCTGCTCTAAGAACAGGAGATGTGAGGAGTAATTAACAGTCTCCTCGGTTTCCTTTACGATCCATGAAACATTCTAGGTATTGAAGAAAGCCCAGTTATTTTCTAGACACATGCTGACAACTAGCCCCTGGCCACATGAGGCTCTTCACATTTAAATTAAAAGCCAGGGCAAGCACAGTGTGAGTCAAGTAGAACTGAATTTGATTCCTTGTAGGTTATGTGCCCTTGGCCATTTTGCTTTACACACCGAAATGCTGGTTTTCTTCCTCTGTGAGAGGAAGCAGTTGATGATATTACTACCTATAATTGAGAAATTCTTTTGTTGTTGTAGTTGTACTGGGAATTGAACCCGGCGTAATTTACCACTGTTCTACATCCTCATCCTTTTCTTTTTTTCTTGTAAGACAGGGTCTAACTAAGTTCCTTAGGGCCTTGCTAAATTGCTGAGGCTGCCCTCAAATTTGTGATCCTCCTGCTTCAGCCTCCCAAGTTGCTGGGATTCCAGGTGTGTGCCTTCATGCTCAGCTTGGTTGAGACATTCTTAACAGTTACAACTGGAATGGAAAAATTGGTTTTCACTAAAATTTTCTTTAAATTGATTTGACTACATTGCTATTGGCAATTTTTAGCCCCAAAGACACTGTATCTACAAGGATTTTTTTTTTTTGCTTGTCTCTTTGAAAGCTTATGATATGTTTTATTGAAGACTGTACTTGAAATACCATTTTTAAAAATTGAAAAGAAAAAAAATCATTTCCAAGCAAAAAAAGTCAAACTTCATTTACATAAAACCCTTTTTTCCAATGCATTTCAAGAATTTTTAAGTACAATACTTTGTTCTCAAAGTATGACCCAGTACTCTCAAAAACAATGTTTCATGTTAGTACAATTTACCAAACTTAGTCATACTAACCCTACTAATATTTGATTTGATTTTGCATGTCAGTTTTTTCCTCCCCTGTTTTCCACAAAGACCAAGTTTGGAAATTTGTATGTTGCTTTCTCTTGAATTATAAATGTCTTCAGATCTCGGTGATGATTGATGCTCCTTTAAGAAATGGATATACTGATATCATTGCGTCTATGCCCCAGGTCAAGTGCTTTCTACTCATCTCATATAAGCACTGGCAAATGGGTTAGTGCTCAGGAGTCTCTCTCTTCAGTTTCCTTCTCTAAAAGTTGGTATAATACAAATACCCGTACCACGAGAATGTTGTGAGAAACAAAGAAGGCCATAAATGTGACACTGCTTAGTAAATGTTAAATTATTTGATGAATATTAGTTGTAGAGCACCATGCAACGACTGTTTAAAAAGAAAGAAAAAAATCAATAAATCAATGGTGTAGGATAGTGGATACTTTGGTTCTTTGAGGCTAAGCTGACCTGAGATCATATCCTGACTTAACAAATTAGTACCTGTCCAACCTTGGCCTGTTGCTTGGCCAAGCCTCGGTTTCCTCATTGGTAAGCTGGGATGTATTAATTGTAACTTGGGGAATTAAACAAGGTAGTGCAGGCAAAGTGTTTTGAAATGGTATCTGCAAATATTAAAAACAACGTTAAACAGAAAAAATACTAGTAGAATGGAAGGCCCACTTCTCCTTTTGTTATCAGTGTTGTTATTCTTTGAGATACTAATGGAGGGGGAAATAAGCTCTTTTAAAACAGGGGTCATGCGGCTGGAGCGGTGGCTCGGTGGTTATGGCACTTGCCCAGCATGCGCCAGTACACGGGTTCAAACCCCAGCACCCACATATGCAACTAAGTGTCAGAGCAACGAAAGTCATGTGAAAAACTCAATAAAAATTGATTCCCTCTGTCTGTCTCTCTTTCTCTTTCACTGTCCCAAACAAACAAACAAACAAACACCCCCAGGGGTCACATGCTATTTATGTGTTTAATTCATCAGCAAAATCAAAGAACACATGATTTTATTTTTCTATTTTTAATTTGATACAGTTTTATAAGGAGAAGTAGGAGCTAGAAGATGAGGATTTTTAAATTTATTTGTTAGATGGATGTAGAGATACAACTGAGGGGGAAACATTATCAAACATTTAAGAACCATTGTAATATATACTTAGTTGTCCAGGGCTAATGCCATATCATGGATGCCCAGCTTGGGTTCCCCCTGTTGCTGTTTCCCCCAGAAGAACTCCTGAGTTAAATGGCTATCTTGTGGAGGACAGAGATCTCCTTCTGAGATATTCCCCCATATTTCCATTCTCCAGTCTCCTAAGAGTTCTTCCTACACCCTCCCCCCCATCTCCCTCTCTACGCCTCCAAGTATCCTAGGGAGCCAACCCCCTATTGTGTTGAGAATCATAGAATTTGAAGTTATTGTTAGCTTAGCCATCTAACATACTGCTTCCCCAAGTATTCTAGCTTCCACAGATGAGAGAAACCATTCAGCCCTTGAGTCTCTGAGATTGGGATACTTCACTTAGCATAATTCTTTCCCTCTCCAGAAGATGAGGATTTTTAACCAGAAAGATCTGAGTTTTATTCCAAACTCCATCACCTCCTGTTTGGAATCTTGCATGCAACCCTTTCTAAATTGTTTCTCATTACTGTGTAATGTTGTTGTAAATATTAATGGGTATAAAATGCCAATCACACCTCAGTTATTGTGAGGTATTTGAGTAATACCAGAGCAAACTGGTGCTGAGCTGCCAGACTGCATAGGTTCAAATCCCCACTATGTATGTGGCTGTGAACCTCCCATCTCATCTGTGTAATAAGACACTGAGGGCTCCTGCTGCCCGTGCCTGGGGCTGATAGACACATAAAAGGTTATCAATAAGATGGTAGTATTTCTCATTCTCATTCTCCCTCAAAAGGAGATTATTTAAAGATGCAGAATTTAAATTAACTATAAATAACAAGAAATGTTAAAGACATAGATCTAGAAATACAATACCAGTAGGGAAAGAAGATTGAGACATAAATGGGGCTCCTAATCTGTGCTATTATGAAACACTATTAGGAGTCAGTGTTTGGATCCTAAGTACCACACAGGAATTTGCATTTGCTATCTATGTCATACCTGGACCTGCAATTCTGCTCTGTAGATAGTGGTAGGGGTAGTTCATGAAAGAGGATGCTTTTTTAATCCAAACCCTCTTCTCTTGAGGAACTGGGTTTTGACACTCACTGTGCCATTTCCTGGCTCTGTGACAATTCACCTAATCTTTTGGGTCTTTGGGTCCTAAAATTCTATGGCTTATGAACAATATAATTATCACCAACTTGGCTTTTTATTTTTACCATGACTTCCAAATACTAGTGTTTAGCCTAAAATGTAAGTTTTCTGGGGCTGGAGCAGTGGCTCAGCAGTTACGGTGCTGTCTGGCATGCGCAAGGCTGCAAGTTCAAACTCCAGCTCCGCGTACACGACAAGTGTCGGAGCAAGGAAAGCCACAGGAAAAACTAAATAAAATTGATTTTCTCTTTCTCTCTCTCTCTTTAAAAAAATGTGAATTTTCCTTGTTTTAGTTAGGCATATCATATTCATCAATGATGATGAAATATATTCCCAGAGAGATATTTAAATAAACAGAGGGTGAAAGATATGGAATTAGTTTATTTACTGAGAGGTCTGTAGGTGAAAATTAATATCACTAGTGGTGAAAGAACTTTAAATTTTCTCAAATTCTCATTTTTTAATCTGCATAACAACCCAATTTTCATATATTTAAATTAGTTTAGAGGACCAATGAAAATAGATTTGTAAACCCTCTCAAGAATGCACATTTGTTACATTCAAATAATTTGCATCATTAAGAGATCATTTTATCTGAGTTTCATTGTTCTAACATTTCATAAGAAAAAATAATTCTTCAGTGAAGGAAAAACAGCTTCTGCTTAAGGATAATACGCGGGAGCTCGCAAAGCTATAGAAAAGGAGATGGCAACTGGGAAATGTGTGTGGACTCCAGACAGTGTTATTTAGTGTACTCTGTCTTCCTGTCTTCAAGGAAAGTTGAAGTAATAATAGATGATTAATTAAAATTACTGAAAATGTTTTCACAGTTCAATGAAACTAATGTATATAATTTCTTTCCACAGTCTTCATGAATGCAGCAATTCCCATAGCAGCCGTTCTTGCTGTAAGACACATTTTCTTGCTTTTAGAAATGCAACCAAGTCAGTGCTTATAAATGATTTAGGAATAAGAATGTGTGGGTGGTAAAATATATTTCTTCACTTCTGCCATTTCCTTCTTTGAAATTTTCCATTGCAACAGTTCCGGTCCTGGTTTTCTTAATCATGGCACTGTGGACACTCGGGTCCATGTACTTCTTTGTTGTAGGGGGTGTCCTCAGCCTTAGGGTGTTTAACAGCATCCCTGGCTTCCATCTCTAAGATATCGAAAGCATTACCGGCTTTGACAATCTAAAATATCCTCAAGCATTGGCAGATGTCCCCTGGGGAGCAAAATTGATAATGAGTGAGAACTGACTGCTCTAATCTCAATGACTTGCTTCCCATGCATTCTTACAAGAAGATAGTACAGAAAATGTTAAATGATTCCATTTTATTGGACACTAAAATAACAAACTCAACAACTGGTATTCTGTTTAGGAATATAACTAAGTTCCACTGGACACCGGTACTGCAGGCTTAATTCAGATCCACAGTAGAGACCCTGAAGCAGCAGAGCATTCGTTTTTCTCTTAAGAGTGTCTAGCATTGGGGCTGGAGCGGTGGCACAGTGGTTGGAGCACTTACCTAGCATGCAGAAGACCCAGGTTCAAGCCCCAGCACCATGTACACAACACAACTAAGTGTCAGATAAATAAATAAATAAAATTTATTCTCTGTCCCTCTCGCTTTAAAGAACGTTTACTATTGGTTGGAAAGAGCCTGAATGACTGTTGATAATTCCAAGTTCTCTATTGAGTTGTTCCCCCTACTCAGTAATTTGACAGCTGTCCATTTCCTATTCTGTAAACAGAAGTGTCATGACTTTCTCACTCATTTATTGCTAGGATGATATGCAAGTATTGTTTCAGTTTGGAATATTGTTTTCATAGTTGCAATGGATACATTATAGGTTTGCAAAATTGAAGATAAGCATGTGTGTGGCTTTCTCCAGCTCACACTAAATCAATTGTCTATTTGTACAGACTTTTGTGACCCATGCATACGCCAGCGGGAACAATCTGAAACCTGCAGAGGCCTTTGCGTCACTGTCTCTTTTTCATATCCTTGTCACACCGCTCTTCCTGCTCTCCACTGTGGTCAGATTTGCAGTCAAAGCCATCATAAGGTATGCACTATAATATCTGGAATTCTTTGCTTTTTTACTATAGCAATAATATGTGCTCCTGGTAGCAAATTTGAGCAAGTGGGGAAAAAAATTAAAATCACTGCCGAGAGATAAACATTGTTAACATTCTGCTATGCTACCTTTCTGTGCTTTATTAATTTCACATAAACATAATCATTTCAAAATTAAAATTTTGAATTTCAATAACTTTTGACTCCTTCTTTCAGTTATTGTTTTTATTATGCTCCCCTAGTCTTCGAATACTTGATGCTTACTGGCTATTTCATAATCCATTGCTTGTATTCTTTAATGATCTTTTTAATGGTCATTTAGAATGTGTCTGCTTTCTCGCTAACATATAATATTGAGATAAATATTTTTGTTTATCTTCGCCCTTCTCTCTGATGGTTTGCCTAGGTTAGACTTTTAGAAGTGATGGTAGCAGGTCCCATAGTAGGCACATCTTTAATTAAGGTCCTTGCTGAATATGGCTGTGTTATTCCCATTGAAGAAGTGGTAGGTCAGAATGTGTGTGTGTGTGTGTGTGTGTGTGTGTGTGTGTGTATTTGAGAGTATTTATTAATATGGTCATAATGTTTTCCACTGAAGTCATGCCAATTTATGTTGTACTAGTGGTGATGGAAAATTTTCACGTCAACACATTTATTCTGTTTTAATTTTAGTTTAATCTGGCAAAAGAGTCAGGCTCAGAGTCTCTGAAAACAGAAAGATTTGCAGAACTATTTGGTATTTTTCTCATTTAAAATATGCCTCTATAGTGTTTTCAATCAGTTAGATTTTATCTCACTTTTAATTTCCCATAATTAATTTTATAATGCACAAGTATAAAAATAGATGTGACAGTGAACATTTCCCCACCATTTTTAAGCATGTTTGCAAACCACATGATACTACAATGTGTGTACCATAGTCTACTGTGTTCTAGACTCTGTTATAAACAAGATCATCAAGGAGGTCTTAATAGTATTTTGCTCTTTGCTATATAATCCTTATAAATTTATAAAATCTCAGCATGCTTCATATTTATCATATTTATTTGACCTTTGAAAAATATACCTAAATGTTAGAAAACTAGAAAATTGAGTCCTTAATATTTGAAGTATGATTTTT
Source organism: Aplodontia rufa (assembly GCA_004027875.1). Classification (NCBI taxonomy): domain Eukaryota; kingdom Metazoa; phylum Chordata; class Mammalia; order Rodentia; family Aplodontiidae; genus Aplodontia; species Aplodontia rufa. Next base: position 26,804 of record PVKS010006920.1, on the reverse strand, counting down.
ACCATTGACAAAAATGTAGGCATCGCTCATAAGATATTTTAATATGGGATCATTCTCCTGATGTCTATGTATTAATGAGAAAACTAGTATTTAATGTTCAGACTGCCAGAATCTCCAGTTTTAGGCAATAGTTTACATTGGTTTACCAGTGACTTCATTCTAGCTAGCATTAAAGTGCATATAAATTATCCTATTATAAATTAAGTTCTGTTCGAATACAGTGGTTATCATAACATAGCTTCAATCCTGTTCTCTAAGTTGTGTCATTAATAATATTTCGGAAGCTGTTAGAGTTTGAAGCTCAGGCCCTCTGGCCTTATCTGCCCTCATTTTCTTCTCTTGTTGTTCTGTCTTCTGAACCACTTGCATAGATCACTAGCTGCACTTTGTAGCACCACTTCCAAATTAGGCAGTGCTCTGGAAGAGAAGCTACTTCAAACAATAAAATTGATAGATGGCCAGAGTCTGCTATTTTAGTCCTTATTTTCATTTTCCCCACTTAACAGCTATCCCTTTCATTGTTGCACTATTAATTGGAATTTGACTTTGCACTATAAGTGGAGATAAAAAGCAGTTGATGACTTATAACAGATAACTTCTGAAATTGGAAGTTTATCAAACATCAAAAGAGCTTGAAGAGTTGATTTGAAAAAAAAATAAAAGTAATCTGGGGGTATTCCTCAAATCCACTCTATATAGTGCTGCTGTAGTACATCCTAGTACAGTTGTGGGTGGAGAATATTCCTTGCGTATTTCTGCATAGCAGTCTCCCTTCTGTTCATCTCAGGGAAAAGGCATTTGCCAATTTGATAAAGACCAGTCTGTTTTCATGGCTCAGTTCCAGATTACCCAAGCCATAGGCCAAACAGAATCTGCTTATACAAACTTGCTTCTCTAAAATGACCTTCAGTGGTTGATTTACGGGTCCTACAGAGATGTCTGGTCAACAGAGGAGGCCAATACTTTTTCCCACTGTGTGTTGGTTCTGGGAACCCAAATGAGCATTTTCCCAGTTTTGACTGGGCTCGGCATTTTCCTCTGTGCCTGGGAACCCGTGATCAGTCTTTGATGCCAGTTGGCCCACAGTGAGTTGAACAGCCTGTTTATAATCGGAGACTTTGGTCAGCTGATTTTGAAATCTCTTCTTTAGGACTGTGGAAGTCATAAGTTCTTTGATGCACTCTTAATATTTGGTGGGTTAGATTGGGCTGAAGCATATTCCCAAACTTGTGTCATACATTCATGTAAGAAACTTGGAATCTTCTCTACCAGAGGAAAATTCCATGCCATGTAAAATTCTCAGTTCCAGGGAAATTTTATGCTTTCATTTGAAAAGTTTTATAATTGTACAACATATTATATTATATATAGAAAACATATATTTAAAAATTATATACAGTAAAAGAAAGAGACAAATAAGCTTTAGGCTGTCTTCTTACAACTTGCAGCACCCCACACCATTTAAGATTTTTTTGACATTTTATGGTGAAATGTTACAGTCTATATTTATAAAACAGACTGAATAAAGCCCATTCATTTAAATTTTTAAAACACTTGAATGAGAGGAAGATTTTTTTCAGGATGCTACCTCACTTCTGTATTTCCTTTATTTGTTAGGAAATAATTTATGTGTTTTGCTTTTCTGGAGGAGAATATGTTGTATCCCTTAGAAACAATTTGAGTTTAGATATCTGGTATTTGATGTATAATGCAATATCTATGTCCAAAGATGTTATTTGCCAAGGGAAAAAAAGTATAAAACAAATTCCTCACTTTTTTGGGAAATAACTTTGTGTCCTTTCTCTCATGTACCTCCCAAAGGAATTTATGCTTGGCTCTTCTACTGCGTTACCTTTAGTCAAAGAAGTTGTTACTGATATTTATCATAGAGCATACTTACGCTTTGACTGGGTCTTTGTGTTTCAGTTTATAAAATTTCATAAATCCTATCAAAAAACATGTAACTGTCAGCAATGTTATTCCCAATGAACAGACACTTGTTCACAGTGCCCATGCTATGTTTATTTTTTTTTAAGAGAGAGGGACAATGAGAGAGAGAGAAAGAGAGAAACAATTTTTATTTTAGTTTTTCATGTGGCTTTCATTGCTCCGAGGCTTCGTTGTATACGTGGTGCTGGGATTTGAACTCACGTTCTTGTGCATGCCAGGCAAGCCACCGCTCCAGCCCCCTGTGTTTAAACACTCAAAGTAAACTTTGAGAATTGAAAAAGTAACATGTACAGTTAAATCCTTAAAAATTATGAATAATCTAAACAAATAAGAAAATAGTAAAATATTGAACTATAATGGTGATGGAGTAGAAGAGCAAATTGGTAACAAATGTACCTGCTTTCAAATCACAGCCATGGGACACTCATTTTTCAACCTGAAGCATGTAGTTTTTTGTTTCCACAGCTTGGCTTCCTCACTTGTCAGGTGAACAGGATGATAACATCTGAAAGTACCCAGCGCATTGCCTAAATAATTTTGATATTTTGAATATCTCCACTGATGCATTTACTCCATGCCTCTGTGGGTCTACATTCATTTATCAATGCTTCTGTTACACTGCTAGGCATTAGGAGTTGCAAAGAGGAAAGGTAGACTGCAAACTATGGGTACTCCACAGTTTGGTTGGAAAAACTAGCAAGGGAAATTAATTCTGATGTATTGTGTTTTCTTATAAAGCTTTACACAGAATGTCATGAACCATGTATGAGGAACCTTGTAGCTTATTAAGAAGGGAGACTATCTGGTTAGTGAAGGTTTGAATGAGGTGTAGCTCCTTCCCAGACTCCTAATGAATTGGCCAGTTGGAGAAAAAGTAAAAATGTAGTTTGTCAGAAGTAGCAAAATATTCATGGGAAATGGCTGAGTAAATAGGTGAGAAATTTTGGTATATTCAGGATATTAAAAGTAGTTCTATGTAGGTGGAGAAACAATTCTGGTATGGGAAATATCAGGGAATGGAGCTGGAAAGTGAAATGCTGATCAGCTTTTAGAAGATGCTAAAGATGTGAAAGGCAAGGGGTGCCATTTGTTATTTTAAGAAAAGGATTGTTGCATGAATAGATTTGCATTTTTAAAATATAACCTTGGCAGCGTGGTGGAAATTACTTCACTCTTGGTCAGGATTCATGCATTTTCCATAGTTGCAATTCCTGAAAGGACCTCATAGGAGCAGGAAATGCTTTTTGTATTACCTATTTATTCATTCATCAGACATTTCTTGAGGAATTACTGTGCTATATTTTAGAATTGGGCAAAATTCTGAAAATGAAAATCTTTGTTCTTAAAGAGTTCACAGTCTGATGGGAGAGATAGATCTGATACCAATAGCAACAACAACCAAAAAACAATGGCAAAATAGAGTAACAGGGACTTTTCAGCCAACGATCACAAGGGAAAGGAAAGGAGAGGTTCAGAGAAGGGTTGATGCTGTTCGTTGTAACTGGAGTTCCGAAATGGTGTGTTACCAGGTGGAGAGAAATTTCTCCCCACCCCCAATTAAGCTCAGGGATCATTGCTTCCTAATGTTCAGCAAGTTTGGGACTCATTTATTCCATAAAAGCATCAGTAAGATTTGTGCGTATACTTGAAAATTGAAATGGAGAATTGAACCAGCTTTAATGTCTAAATCATTACTTTATTTGGTTCATTGAACAAGCATTCACAGTGCTTCAAGGTTTGCCAACCTTGACTGAAAAATCTGTGCTCCTTAAAAACCAGATCTCTTCAAACCAAAGAACAGAATGACAACTAAAATCTATAAAAGTAAAGAAGGAATTTCTTCCACTTGAGACAAAAATAAAGTGCCATTTCATAAGATATTTCTAATGCTGAGTCTTTGGGGTCTGTATGGGCAGATTTTGCTACCAAAGACTCAGAGTGTGCAAATCAAAGTTTTCCTTAATCATCTTTCTTAATTCCCTGAAAGTACAGTTTGGAAGCTGGTGGCTAGACTGGCACAATGGATGTTATGTATTTTTATGTTTCTATGGTATACAAAGCCAATGTACTTGAAGGTCATGGTTAGCAGAATGAATTAAACTTATTTTATTTTATTATCATATCACAAAAGCAAACTTGGTAGACCTATCTGGAGGCACTGAACTTGAACTACAAACTCAAATGAAAATTTAAAAACCAAAAGTAAAAGAACCTTTCTATTTCGAATATGTATTTCTTAGTTTCCTATCAAAGGCAACAACACTTCCTATGTAATGAACAAACTCGCTTCTGTAGTGGACAAACCCAGCGACTTTTTGCTCCTGATCCTATGGTATTGTTTGAGTAAATTAGATTGAGGAGGGAAGTGAGCCAAGGAGTCTTGTGCCTGACCTAAGGAGACTACAGTAAAAAATATTTGCAAACGACTTTTCCAGAGCAGGGCCTTTCAAACTGTGAATGTGCTTATGAAGTACCTCTGGATATTATTAAACGCATATTTTGATTCACATGTTGGAGAGGGGCCTGAGATTCTCTGTTTCTAATAAGCTCCCTAGTGCTGCTGCTGCTGTGGGGTTTTGGCCAACATTTTGAGTAACAAGGCTGTAAGAGGGCCCTCTCGTTGCCAGGTTCAGAAAGTATGTGAAAAATATAGTGCTTAAGCAGGACGCTACAGTGGTCAGGGACCCTAGGTCTGTATGTTATTTGCTAAGTAGTTTTTAAACAGGTTACTTAACTTCTCTAGACTCGGTTCCCTCATGCATAAGTTTAGAATTATAAGAGTACTTCCCTCATTGGTATTATTATTTTTAATCACCTACTGCAAATTCCTAATTCCATTGTTTTGACAGGGATTAAAAAAAAAAAAGAAGAAGTTCTGCTGAATTTAGGATGATCAGTGGTCCAATGGTCTTGGCTTTCCTGAGATTTTTCTGGGGTTAGCATTGAAAATCATAGGTCCCAGGAACTACTCAGTCCTGGGACAATTGGTCAATATAACTTAATTCCCAGATGGTCTTGAGAAATGACTCTGAGGCAGCTCACTCACCATGCTACTGAGTGAAAGAAGGTGTTTATTTAGGTAATATTTTTGTTGGTGATATTTTGACTGTTAATCCCTGTTCTGTCTGTTTGCTTTCTGCAGTGTTCAAAAGCTGAATGAGTTTCTCTTGAGCGATGAGATTGGTGATGACAGCTGGAGGACTGGTGAAGGTTCTCTGCCTTTTGAGTCCTGTAAGAAACATACCGCAGTTGTAAGTGTTTATCTCGTTACAGAAAATGTGAATGGTCTTGACGGAATAGGTGGTTTAATGTGGGTGCAATTAGAAAAATTGCAAGCCAGCTTTATTTTTAATTATATGAAGAAAAAAATTCTATTTACTTCTACCAAAATAAACAAACAAAAAACAAAAAACACCTTCACAAGTCTAAAATCAATAGAAACATGTATAAAGCTTGTCTTTATACATCATGAAAGAAATGAAAGAATGATCCCAGGAGGGATAACACATGCTCAATTCAAAAGGAAATCAAGAGGTTGTTTATTCCAAGCTTTACATAAAAACAACATAAGCCTATACAATAGTCTTATATCTTTTAGTTACATTATACTTTTTAGTTTAAAACATGCTTTCTGATTCATTTTGTATTTTGATCTACTTAACATATTACAATACATTGTCTATTTCTACTTTCACCTGCACATATTGAGTTTGAACGCTTGTGTGGATTGAATGAAGTCATAAGATTAGCAAGGGACAGAGTCAGAATTAAAACCCGAGTCTTGTAACTTGTACACTAGTTAGTTAGTTCATTCATCCTTGACATATATATTTACTCAGTTTTACATGAAGTCTGTAAACTCTCAACATCAATTCGACACGTGTATCAAGTGATGCAAACAAATCATTTATTATGTATTTGCTTGGTTTTCCCAATGTATTGGCTTCCCTGTGCTTTGTGGCAAGACATAGAGATGTGGTTGTGAACAAGGCACATGAGATCTTTACTCTCCGAGAGTTTGCTTTCTTGAGGCAAGACTCAAATCACCAGATTAAAAGTTATATAAATTCACTGTGCAAAGAAAATAAAAGATAATATTAGATAGTGAACGGGATAGACAAAACCAGGTGGCTCTGAAAAGCCATCATGTGAGCTGAGAGCTGTGCGACCTGTAGGAACCTGTCCTACAAAGGGAGATTGGGGATTGAAAGGAAGGTTTCAGTCCGGAGATCTTGAGGTGGGAATTATTTTGGCTTATTAAAGAAACAAAGAGTCAGTATGGTTGGAGCCTAGTGATGAAGGGGAAGATGAGACAAGATAATAACAATGACTTAGTGTCTTGTAGACCATGGAGAGCAGATTTGATTGATGTGCAATAGGAAGCATTGGAAGGTTTTAAAGTACTGAGGTGAAATCAAGAGGTATATTTTGCACATGATTTTGAGATACTTATTGACATCTAGGAAGACATAAGCAGTAGATATGTAAATTTACAAGTCATTGGCCATTAGAGAATATTTAAATCAGTGGGACTGGATTATATCACTATTTTGAAGGGTATATCTGAAAAATTCTGAAGAAAATTTTTAAAAGTAATATGTACATTTTATAACAGTAAAGTAGAAAGATGTTATTCCAAAATGATTCATGTTTATCAGTTAATATTAGTTATTTGTGTAACTATTGAAAAAATATGAATATATTTGCCATTTATGTGGCCCAACAAAAATGCAAATGCTGTTTTCCGACTGGAGAACTTGGAAAGCCTTCACCAGGAAGTCAATCTACATTGAATTTTCTTTCATATTATATTTTAAACTGCTAAAAAAAAACCTCGATAAGGCAAGCACTTGGCTATATTTGGTATAATTTTGTCTGAGAAGGAACTGCCAGATAAGACCTGCTTATCAACAACACTGTAGTAACAATGCCTCAAAACACGTGTTTGCCGTTGAGCAGACGTGGACATAGAGACAAGAATACATTACAGAGTGTCTACACTTTAGGCATCAGGAAAGTCAAATGCTTGATTAGAACCAGCCTCATCACACTTTGGATGATCTTAGCCTACCAAAGAACTCATTAGATCATCTTTCAGAGATGCAGGGAAAAGCAGAGTGAGATGACCTCAAGAAAAGGGATGTAGGAGGTCAAATTCATGAAGTTAGGGAAATTTGAGGAATGCTTTATGTATAAGATGATGGATAGGAGAAAAGTCGAACCAAGATAGGTTTTTGGAAAGAAAATAGAATCCTCTTCAGATGCATCCAATATCTTTGGGGTTATTGAAACCAGACTGGACTTCTGATGTCTCTCAGGATCATTCGTCACTGCTGATGGGCCAAACCACAACGACGGGCTTTTTTAAATGGAGAGAAAAAAGCTTGTGTGCTTGAAAATCACGCTAATGGAAACTCCTTCTTGAGCGCGCTTGAGATACTATGTATTCTGTAAAAGCTTAGAGCTGAGTGGTTTTGGCTGTAGAATCTCCATGGAGAGTTAGTGACATTCTAGAGCCAAAGTCTCTTCAATTACATCTGTGGAACTCCAGTTCAAATCTCTGTCAACACATCTCTTCTTCCCACCCTCTCCTCAGTTCTGTGAAGAGCATGAAATCATTTCTTTTGGACCTCTAGAATTAGTGACTGTAGATGACAGCGAATTTTATATATAGGTACAGACCTGTGGAAAGGATACTTATTCTGAAGAATAATGGCTTTCTGCGACATCTTGTGTCATGTATTTCCAGAGTTAATTATCTATGAGGGCTGTGGAAAGGAAAAGCAAAGCTAGAATAAATTTTCACTAACACACACACTCTCTTTTCTTTAAGTTAAAATGTGTAGTATTTTCTGTGGGATATAATCATTGCTAGTGTTTTACTTTTAATTTCCTCAGTGACTTTTTAATCTGTGTATTTATTTGCATGAATCCTAGCAGTGCACAGTTTGATAGTTTGATGTTCTGTTGGGACACCAATTGATGGAAATTGGAAAAGCAATATCTTGTTTGGATTAAATTACAAATTATTTTTTAGAGAATTCTCAATTCCCATAGTAAAATTTGGTGGATTTTTCAAAAAGGCTAAACCTAAATTCTAGGCCAAAAAAAAAAAAAGTTCCATAATTCCAGAATTGTTTGCTTTTCCAGGTAATTTAAGCTTTAAAGTGTGTTACTGTTTACTTTTCATAATTCTTAAAGAAGTATGCAAATAAGTTAGATAATCATTTTTCTTGAAATACTTGTTTGCTAACTTCCTGGAACTAATTTTGAGCTTATAAATTTTTCTAAGTTGGGTTTACATAGCTAAATTTTCTACCTTCTATTTAGAAATTTTTTTCTATCTATGTGCAATTAAACTCAAAACAAGAGAAAGAGAAATTTCTAGTTAGACTTAAGTTTACTTTAAATGTTTGAAGAGAGTTTCACCATGCTGTCTTCATTTGTATAATGTACACTTCAGACCATTAACTAGGAATAGCACTATAATATTTGACATGGACTAGATCATGCTATTATATTTAGGGATCACCTTACAAAATACTATTCCTCTTTGAGCAAAAGATCCTGGATCGTTTTGCTTTTTTCCAATCTGATTTTTTGGCAATCTGATTTATATGAGTGTATTAGACTCAAAATCCAAGGATTCCAAGGATGATCAATAACATACTGCTGGAATGTTTATAAGCCCATTGGACCTAACCAAGGGATTCTAATTTGACCTGAATTAATCTGATAACTTTTTGATAGAACACACAGGTTTTTAATCCCTAGATAGATGCATCCACAATGCTGGAGAAAAAATATCCAAAACCTACTTTAGGATTCAGTACTTTAACTTCCATTACTTGCAAGTACCTCAGCTTCTTTTTGTTTTTTTTAATAAGAGGCTGGAGAATTAGGTTTCAAATGATAGCTCAAAATGTTTTCATTATTTGCTTTTATGGAGAATCCACTGAAAAAAATTAAAACATGACATTCGCTTGACTCGTTTCTTTTTCTTGGAATTGAAGTAGCAATGTGAGTTGATGTTCAGTAAAACCTCAATTTTTTTTCATAAAGCTTCAACTTGTGTTCTTTTCCCTTTGGAATGTAGCAGCCAAAAACTATAAACAGGAAGCAGCCTGGGAGATATCACCTGGACAGCTATGAGCAATCAACAAGACGACTTCGTCCTGCAGAGACAGAGGATATTGCAATAAAGGTTATTTTATTTCCTAGATTCTCACATGGATAGAAAAATTTATGTTACTCTTTTATGTTGAAGTTCTGCAAAAGTGGCCCAAATTGTCCTCAAAAGCTCTTTACAGTGGTCATAATCCTAATAGTACTTATAAAAATACTTAGATGAGTTTACTGCTCTCAGTTCTTCCTTGCTTCCCATCCAAGGTGTAGCTCCAGCAGTGTGTTTTGATAACTGGAGAAGGAGCCTTTCTTTTGGATCGGCATTAAAAGCTAGTGTCCACGTATCTCCTGAAGTGCACTTTCGTACGTGGATTTATAGAGAATACCAGTATTGTAAATCCAGTCTTTGAGGAAATAAGTAGTAATTGTTTTCAACTGGAAAAGCTTAGAATAGTGTAGCTTCCCAAAATGCCATACCACCTTTGATCTCATTTCACACCCACTCTTTTGTACCTTCCTCAGGCTTGTGTGCTTAAGTAGAATTTAGGTAGAACAGGTGACCCCAGGAACACAGTCTGGGAAACTAATGGTTGGGATAAATCCCAGGGAGCACTCAGTGATGTGAAGATCCTGGACCAGATCCTTGCAGCAGCCAAGGGCCTCTGGATATTGGAGCCACTAGAGTCCTGGAACCAGCCCTTTTGGAAATCTAGCAACATTGGCTACTCCAAGTTATCCAGCTCCCCTGCACTGCTGGGGGCATCCAGAGAGAAAGGGAGGCCCAGTGGGGTGCTTAGTAGGACCATGAGCTACATTTGACCTGACACAATACCAGAGCCCCAATAGGTATGTGGCAATTTTAGCAAATCTGTCACTGGAGGAATAAACTAGTGCTAACCCTGCCTTGAGTTTACAGAGCTTCTGAATGGCCACCACAGTTTCAAGCTCACCTTCAAGCCCCAATTTTTTATTTGTGGTAAAAACTTCCAAGTTGCTAATAACTCATTCATCTTTTTGAGCTGTGTATTATCGTGAAATATAGCATACTAGAGAAAATGCCTATTTATATTTGCTAACTTCCTCAGGAATGCCTGCAGCGTACATCTTTGTACTCTCTCATGCCTGCCCCTGGAGATTGCCACCTTGACTTTTATAAACTTCATATATCTTGATGCCTGCTTTCCTTTTAAAAATACATGGTGTTAGTTGTTTAGACTCAAATTGCATATATGTGTTTTGCTTCTTTTGCTAAATATTATATGTATATAATTTATCTGTGTTGCTGTGTGAAACTATATCTCATACATTCTCATTATTGGATAGAATTCTGTTGTATGAATTTTCTGCTTTGCTGGCTTTGAGGTATTTCTCAGTCAGGAAGAGCTATTGTGAACAATTATGAATAATCATACGTGCTTCTCCAACTTTCCTGAACAATGCAATATTGTTTTTCAAAATGATTGTGCCAATATGCATGTCTACTTTCTACCGCCACTGACTGAGAGTTCCTGTTCCTCCATGTCTTCACTAATGCTTCTGATTTGTTGCTGGGGAGAGGTGCAATTGTATTTTTCTGTGGTTTTTTATTTGCATTTACTAACAAGCAGAGCATATTCTCACATACAAATGCACCTCTATTTCCGATAAGGTTCGGTTCTGGTAAAATTAACATAAGGTGAAAATATTGTAAGTCAAAATACATTTAACACACCTAACCTGTGAAGCTTAGTGACATGTTCCTTGCAGACCATCTGATGTCCCTCTTGATTGCATGGCTGATGGCACTTGCTTCACTGCTGCTGCACAGCATTGCAAAAAGGCATAGCACTGGGCATCACTAACCCAGGAAAAGACCGGATTCAAAATACAGTTTCTACTGGATGTGCATGGCTTTGCATCATCATGAAGTGGAAAGATTATTAAGTCAGACCACTACTAGTGGGGAGCCATGTGTGTGTGAGTGTGTGTGTCCATCTTTTGTGAAATGCCTCATTATATGTTCCTACCCTTTTTGAAAAAATATGAGTTCTACTGTGTTGGCATTTATGCAAGTTGTAATATTCTCCGACTCGGTAGCTTGGCTTTTCGCTCTACTGTATCTTTCAATGAACAGAAGTTCTGAATTTTAATGTAGTATAATTGATATAACTTTCCCTTTATGGTTAATGCTTTTTATTTATTTATTTGATATTATCTAAGAAAACTTTTCCTACCAAGGACTATGAAGATTGCCTTTATTAAGTCCTAAAAACTTTGAATCTACAACTTTCACTTTTATTACTTAAATCCACTTAGAATCAATCTTTGTGATTAGCATGAAGTAGGGATGTGATTAGTAGATAAATCAGTAATAAATAATTTGTTAGTAAATTGGTGCATCTCTGTCAGTACTAACTTTAGTAGTAGTCATTTCACTACCTTTGGTATTAAATCAGTAAGGTCTGATTTAATTTTCTTTCAGCTTGATAACCTAGTTGCCCTGGCTCTGTATAATAATCACTGTCCCTGTCTATCTTCAGTTACAAATCAAGGATCTATTCATGTGTGCATCTATTGCAGGTCTTCATTTTTCTGCTTATTTGCCTAGGTTTTCACTATCTAGGTTATTATAGCTTTCTAATAAACACTGATATCTTATAGAGCAAGTTCTTAGACCTTGTTTATCTTCTTAGCTTTGCTTGGCCCTTTGAGGGAAAGGTAGGTGCTCTGGAGCTCACATCTCTAAATTTGTATTTTTCCTTATAATTTTTTCTTGGTATTTCCTTACCCCTTGCTTTCATGAGATTTTTTAGAAACTATATTTTATTTTTATTTATTTCCATCAGGAGGAAATAGACCATGGTCTGTATATGCCCTTCCTTTAAAATTTTTAAAAATTCTTCTGCTATGAAATTCACATAGTGTGCAATTAATCATTTTAAAGTGAACAATTCAATGGCATGTAACATCCACAGTGTTGCGCAATCACTTGTACCTAGTTCCAAAACATTTTCATCACCCCGAAAGGAAACCTCATGTCCATTAAGCAGTTGCTCCCTACTTTTGCCTCCCCTTTGGTGCTCTCAACAACCAATCTGCATTCTGTCTTTATGGATTTGCCTGTTCTGGATATTTCACATAAATGGAATCAGACAATAGGTGACAATTTTGTGCCTGTCTGGCTCCTGCCTTAAAATGTAAATCGTTCCCTCCCTGTGTCTCTGATCTGCACTCCTGTCCACCTTCTCATCCTTACCCTCCACCATTAGGGTAGCTGTTCTAATACATTCGACATGAGTGCTTTAAACGTGCAAATCCTTGCAGAATAGGTAGCGTTGTCAAGAGCATCTACGTACCTTCAATTTGCTCAGACGCTTTTATGATAGTGTCCTTCTTCTAACTGCACCCCTGCCTTCTGTAGCATGTACCACCACATCTTATTTATCTCTGGTGATGCACATGGATGGCTGGGGCAGAGGTCTAAGCTTGCCTTCATCTTCCCTCTATTACGAACCCTCCTATGATGATCATCATTGCACACATCCTCATGTGAACCTTAAATGCAAACTGATATGTTAATTGGTTTCCCAAGAACAAACAACTAGTTAGGGAAGCCAAGATTTTAATCCTGCTGGTGGAGAAATGAGTGTACTTTTTTCAAGGCAGGAGGGAATGGAAGCAGCAATTGTAGCAGGAGATATTAACGTTGGCCCTCTTGTCTTTCTGGATGGAGGTCGCTCCCTCTTTTATTTCCATGTAGCATCAGAACAGAAGGTGACGCTACAGTCTTCTAGCTCTTTCCTGTTGCTTTCAGACCATGTCTGTGGCATTTTCTACCCCTTCTCACAGCTCTTAGCAGAGGACCTCTCACTCCCTGCCTTGAATGGAGACGTTAGTACCTGTTTCCTGTTCCATCCTTCTATCTTTGAATTGACTCACATGGATGTGATTTCAACGTCTAAATCCACAGCCTATCTTGTATCCCAGCCCAGAAATCCTTTATTACAGTCACTTCACTTCATTTGCACAATCATCTCCCCTCTGTTCACACTTGGTCACCACCTGAAACCACTCCCACTCTGACATCTTTTTTTTTTTTTTTTTAAAGAGAGAGGGACAGTGAGAGAGACAGAGAAAGACAGGAACAACTTTATTGAGTTTTCCACATGGCCTTAGTTGCTCCAACACTCAGTTGTGTACATGGTGCTGGGGTTTGAACCCGGGTCCTCGTGCTTGCCAGGCAAGCGCCGAAACCGCTGAGCTACCGCTCCGCTCTGACATTTTACTCTATGACCCTGACAATAAAAAGTCATTACCAGTCACTGACAGCAGAGTCCTTATCTCCCACGTTCTCAAGCATTCACCTTCGTGCTTATTGTTTTTTGACTTCATTGAAATCTCTAATATCTTGAGTCCATTTTTACTCCCCGTCCTTAGCACCATTCTGTAGCAAATTAACTTGATGCCTTCGACACGTCTATAGCCAGGCTGCTGAGTGCTATGAAGAAAATGACACAAAGGTTCAGCTTCGCAGTCATGGATTCATCATCTCCAGCCCCAGTGACCTTCAGGAGTTCTCAGGATCCTTGCCCTGGTGTCTTATCCGCAACGTTTTCCACGCCTACAGTAGCTATTCAACTGTCACCACAGTCCTCCCACCAACTTCTCTCTCTTCCTCCTCTTTCTGCAGATAACCTTAGCTCCCAATGCACTGAGGACATTGACAGGGTCACACAGGGCCCCTCGACTTCATGCTGGCTCTCTTCCAAATGCATCTATTTTTGTACCGCTTTTAGTCTCCTTGCCTGCTCACTGAGAAAGGAATCCTCCACCTCTGAAGCTGCATGATTTCTTTGTGTGTCATTTGTCATTTAGCCTACCCCAGCCAGCTCGGTTTCTTATTTCCCAAAACATATTTCATAGTTTTCTGATCTTAGGTCTATTCTGACTGTAGGGTTTTTTTTTTTTTAAACCCAGAAATGCATTTGTTGACATTCAATGTATTTTACAAAACTAACTAAAGGTTCTCTTTTTCCAAAAGGCTTTTGACTCATCCCAGACAACTGATTTCCTTTCTGAACTGCTGTTGCTCTTGTTGTCTGTCCTCTCTATTTGGTCTTAGCCTGCGCTGTTTCACAGTGTACTTACCACGTGCAGCTTGATGATGGGGTAAATTTGGAGACACCCACAATCCAGTTTTGTCCATGTGGGAACACCATAGAGTGTTTATGCAAACCAAGGTGACTAAAGCCTCACTAGGCAATATAATCTTACCAGACTACAATCTTATACGCAGTCCATTAGCATACACGTCATTATGCAATGCGTAATGAGGCTTTCCACCGTCTGTTTACTTAACTGATTACAAGCTCCAAGGAAGCAGGGGGATGATGCATCCTAACCTCTTGGTAGCCTACACCAGTACACAAAACCTCACACTGTAGGTGCGTGGCCAATGTCTGCAAGGCGATCAACCGTTCTGCGTCTCCGTAGCTCCCTCCTTCCACAATCAATCCATGCGTAACTACGTGATGGTTTTAATGCCGCTAGAGAAAACCTGCAGGAGAAAACCCACCCTCACCTTTTCAAACAAAGTTTTTCATTCTTTATTTTGTGAAGAGCTTTCCAGGCAACAACCAGTTACAATTTAGATGGCACCAATTCATTTTACAAAATTCCTAAATGGTAATGTGTTCAGAAATTTCATCATTAGTGGTTTTGAAATAAAATTCTGTCTTATGAGCCAGGAGTACTTTAGTTTCCCTGGACTTTTCCAGGACCTTCCTTCACCTTGTCTATTTTACCCTCTTCGACCTTGGATTCTAACTCTGTTCATTTCCTTTTTTTTTTTTAATTAGATGAATATGGACTTACAATTGAGGGGGATCATTGTCAAACAATCAAGAACAAATGTGTATTTATGTAGTTATCCAAGGCTGATGCCATGTCTTGGGTTCCCTGTGATTCTATGTTTCCCCCAGAAGAGCCCCTGAGTTAAATGGATATCTCGTGGAGGTCAGAGATCTCCTCCTGAGATGATTCCCCCATATTCCCACCCTTCAGCCTCCTAGATATCCTTCCTAATCCCTCCCCACCCCAGTGCCCCACCCTATGCCTCCTGGTATCCTAGGCAATGATCCCCCTGTTTGTGTAAAAATTCATACAAATTGAGGTTATTATTAGCTTAGCAATCTAACACACTGTTTCCAGAAGTAATCTAGCTTCCACAAATGAGAGAAAACATTTGGCCCTTGAGTCTCTGAGATTGGGACACTTCACTTAGCAAAATTTTTTCCATCTCCATCCATTTGGCTGCAAAAGTCATAATATCGTCTTCTCTAATGGCCAAGTAGTATTCCATTGTATATATGTACCAAAGTTTTTGAATCCACTCGTCCAGTGAGGGGCATCTGGGTTGGTTCCATAATCTAGCTATAGTAAATTGAGCTGCTATAAACATTGATGAAGGTGTATCTCTATAATATGCTGATTCTAACTCTTTTTGGGAAAATACCTAGAAGTGGGATAGCTGGGTCATAAAGTGGTTCCATCCCTAATTTTTTGAGGAGTCTCCACACTGCTTTTCAGAGTGGCTGAACCAGTTTGCAGTCCCACCAGCAGTGTGACAGTGTTCCTCTTTTCTCACATCCACTCCAGCATCTGTTGTTGTTGTTCGTATTCTTCATTTTTGCCACTCGAACAGGAGGTGGAATCTCATTGAAGTTTTGATTTGCATTTCCCTTATAACTGAAGATGTAGAGCATTTTCTCATATATTTATGGGCTTTCTGGACTTCCTCAGTTTCTTTTTAGATCCATAGCCCATGTATTGATTGGATTATTTGTGGTTTTGGTGTTTAGTTTTTTTAGCTCTTTGTATATTCTGGATATTGGCCCTCTGTCCAAGGTGTAGCAGGCAAAGATTTTCCCATTTTTAATAACTGTTAAGAGCATCAAATTCCCATGAACTAATTGCTGGCACAATTAGACTGCTGGTATGCACACAGGGTCTTGTTGATATCTGTACCAGCAAGCAGTGCTGCCTCATTTCTGTGGGTCTTTCCTGCCCTCCTGTACTGTTGAACTTCAGTGACGAGTGATCAGTCTACACCTTTCAGGAAACTCAGTCATTGCACAGTCTTCTTCAGGCAAAAAATCATTTTGTAGGAATCATCTGTGGTTATTTATCGTCTTTATTTTTGCATGTTTAGGATTCTGGGAATTTTCTAGTACTGAGAAAATTAAGTAATGATTTCTTTGGAAAATACTTAGGATGATTTATTTTAAGAGTCTCAGATGTAAATGATCCGGTAATCCCAAATTTTCAAAGAAAATATCTAATTTTTAGTATTCTTCAAAATATCACTAATTGAAAGATCCTTCTTTCATTTCAGTTCTCCTTTGTTCTTTATTATGAATACCACTAAATAGCTACAAGTCTGTATTAGAATTTTACCACTTCCTTGTTTTGAAGATCTTAGCACTATAAAAAGGAAATTTATTTTAACTGGAAGTACTCTCTAGTACCACATATATAACTGAATTTCTACATTCTTATTTTCTAGGTCACAAATGGATATTTTTCTTGGGGCAGTGGTTTAGCTACATTATCCAATATAGATATTCGAATTCCAACAGGTAAGAGTCCTTTGTTATACATTTTTGTAATCGTTACTTATAGCAGTCATAGCTTTCCAAGACAGTTGGGCCTCATAAAAAAAGAACTTTTAAAAGACACAGATGTAGGTTATGATTGTTTGCACCGTGTTGCTTGTGAACCACTGGATTCCTGTGAGGCTAACGAAATGATAAAGCCTGCCTTTCAACACAAAATACCATCTTTTAAATAATGGGATAAATAATTTCTCATTTTGTATGAGAAAAGCATTAAAGAAAGCACATATGAGAAAACTTCTATTTCTAAAGAATACATTTTCAAGGTATATAAGGCTCAACTACCCCATAATTTTATTTATTTACCAAATATTTGTGTATTTTTAAGTTTTGCTGAAATATAATTTATCTACAAAAATTGCATATGTTTTGTATCTACATTTGAAGAGTTTGGGCAGGGTTTCATCATTACTATCAAGGAATTAAATATGCAGCTACTTTCAAAAGGTTTTCTGTGTTCTTCTGTTTTTAATTTCTTTTTGTGTGTGGCAGGAGAACACTTAGCATGAGATCTCTTCGAATGTTGTAAAGTGCACAGTCCCGTATTGTTAACTAGAGGTATTATATTTAACAGTTGATCTCTAGAACTTTTTTATCTTATGTAACTGAAATTTTATATCCACTAAATAGTAGTTTCCCGGTTCTCTCTTCCCACTGGCAACAACCATTCTATTTTCTGCTTCTCTGAGTTTAACTATTTTATTTTATTTTTTAAAATAAATTTTTATTGAGTTTTTCACATGGCTTTCGTTGCTCTGACACTTAGTTGTGTACGTGGTGCTGGGGTTTGAACCTGTGTA
This sequence comes from Aplodontia rufa, assembly GCA_004027875.1. NCBI lineage: Eukaryota > Metazoa > Chordata > Mammalia > Rodentia > Aplodontiidae > Aplodontia > Aplodontia rufa. The sequence continues at coordinate 9,277 of PVKS010006920.1, read as the reverse complement.
CTTGCTCGTGCTGGGCAAGCACCGTAACTGCTGAGCCACCACTCCAGCCCCGAGTTTAACTATTTTAATTCGCATAAATGGAGTCATGCAGTATTTGTCCTTCTGCAACTAGCTTATTTAACTCAACGAAATGTCCTCTAGATTCTTCCAAGTTGTTGAAAATGGTGGGATTTCCATCTTTTTTTAGAGCTGAATAATACCTCTTTGTATACATATACCTCCTTTTGTTTATCCATTCATCTGTCAGTGAACATCTAGCTTGTTTCTATATCATGAATATTCTGCAGACAAATGCTCTACCCCTGAGCTATACCCCCCATCATGAATATTCTGAATCATGCTACAGTGAACATGGAGTACAGATATCTCTTTAAGATCTTAATTGTAATTATTTTGTGTGAACACTCAGAAGTGAGATTGCTGAATCATATGCTAAGTCTGTTTTTAAATTTTTGAAGAACCTCCATACGGCTTTCTATAGTGGCTACAAAGTCTTGTATTTCCAGTAGCAGTCCATAAAGGTTTCAGTTTCTCTACATCCTTGCCAATACTTGTTATCTTTTGTTTTTTTATAATATCTATCCTAACAGGTGTGAGGTAATATCCCATTGTGGTTTGGATCAGTAGTTCCCTGATTAGTGAAGTTACACACCTTTTTCTGTTTCTGGTGAGAATTTCTATGTCTTTCTTTCTTTCTTTCTTTCTTCTTTCTTTGTTTTTAAGAGAAAGAGGGAGAGAAAATCAATTTTACTTATTTTTCCATCTGGCCTTTATTTCTCTGACACTTAGTTGTGTATGTGGTACTGGGGTTCAAACCCAGGTTCTTGAGCATGCAAGGCAAGTGTGCCAACCGCTGAGCCACCACTCCAGCCCAAGAATTTCTGTCTTCATTGAAAAAGTATCTATTAAAGTCCTTTGATTATTTTAGAAATGTTTTTTTAAATATATTCTCCCATTCTCTCACCCCATTTTCCCTCTGTTGATCTTTTCATCGACTGTGCAGGTTTCTATTTTGATGTGGTCCTACTTTTGTATTTTTTGTTTTATTGCCTTTGATTTTGGTGTCAAATCCAAGAAATCATTGCCAAAGTCATTATCAAGATTTCCCCTTATTTGTCTTTGAAGATTTCTATATTTTTGTGTCCTACAGTTAAGTTAGTCCATTTTGAGCTTATTTTTGTGTATCATATAATATGACAGTCTAATTTCATGTGCGTGTGAGTATTGTTTTCCAAACACCACTGGTTGAAGAAACTATGCTTTCCCCATTGTCTTGACATCTGTGTTGAAGATCAGCTCACTGTGTGTGTGTGTGTGTATGTGTGTGTGTGGCTTATTTCTGGGCTCTTTTTGTTCCATTGGTCTGTTTGTGCACCTCCTTGCCAGTACCTCACTCTTTTGATTACTGTAACTTTGTAAAATGTATAAATGTATTTATTTACATTGTTTTATTAATTTTTTTGTACCAGGTATGGAACCCAGAGGTGCTCAATCACTGAGTCTCATCCCCAGTCCTTTATTTACTTACTCATTCATTCATTTATTTAGTTCTTTTTTTTCATTTTTAGATAGGATCTCACTAAGTTGCTGAGGCTGGCTGTGAATTTACAATTCCCCTGCCTCAGCCTCCTGAGCCACTGGGATGAGCTACTGTGCCTGACTTGGGAAATGTATTTTGAAGTCAAGAAGTATGATGCTTCCAGATTTGTTCTTCCTGTACAATAGCTTTGTCTATTTGACTCTATTATGTTTCCATATGAATCTTAGAATTAATTTTAAAATTTTTGTAAAAAATGTCTTTGGGATTTTGATTGAGGTTGCATTGAATCTGTAGAATGCTTTCAGAATTATGGACATTTTAACAATATTAATTCTTCAAATGCATGAACATGGGCTGTTTTTCCACTTATATTTGTGTTTTCTTCAATTTCTTATATTAGTGACTTGTAATTTTTAGTGCACAAGTCTTTCTCCTTATTGACTATTTATTCTTAATATTTATATGCTAAAAACAGACTGTCCAAACAGGAAATTAAGAAAACAATACCATTTATACTAGTATTAAAAAGAAAGAATATTTAGAAACAAAGCTCATAGTTTTATTTGAATTATCAGCACTTTAAATAGAAATATTTATTTGTTGGGCCTAATGTTCAGCAGGTTAGTATGTTTGTTTTACATGTAAGTCAAAGTGAGAAATTAGGTAGAGTCTTAATAACTTAATTCAAATCACTTTCATCTCATTTATCTATTCTACTCAAAACTGCCTTTATTTCCCAAATGAATTGAATAATAAATTTAAAACTAATCTAGATGATTTGGGAAATTATTACATTGGTGGGTTTAATAATGTCAGCAATTCTTGGTTTTAGGATAATAAATCAAGGCCTATATATTTTAACAAAGACAGATGTATCAGGGAAAGGAGCTGTTTGGATGACCTTATTGTTGGAAACAACACCAGGCCATTGAATAGCCCTTTCTAAATGTATTATTTTCCCCAGTTTAGCTGAGTTTTTTAAGACTTTTTTTTTTTTTTTTAAGAGAGAGGGACAGTGAGAGAGAGAAAGAGAGAAAGAACTTTTTATTTCGTTTTTCACATGGCCTTAGTTGCTCTAACACTTTGTTGTGTATGTGGTGCTGGGGTTTGAACCTGGGTTCTCGTGCTTGCCAGGCAAGCGCTGAAACCGCTGAGCCACCGCTCCAGCCCCTAGCTGAGTTTTTTAAAAATAAATTAACAAATCATTTTGAAGGGTCTTTGCTATCTCTTATGGCATATGATGGTATGTGATAATGCCAGTGGATTTCTGACTGATTTTTGTAGTCATATTTGTCTCCCAGATACAGCCATCCCTCTTCCTGGGGGCTATCCATCGTTTCTAAATGTGTTTAAATTGTTCTGCTGAGAGTTCTTTCCTGTCTTCTTGTTTTTCTTTGCTTTATGTCTCTAGGTCAGCTAACCATGATTGTGGGCCAAGTGGGATGTGGGAAGTCCTCTCTTCTCCTCGCCATCCTTGGTGAGATGCAGACACTGGAGGGAAAAGTTCACTGGAGCAAGTATGTGTATTTCTAATTGGTTTCAGTTGTTCTGTCATACATCTGATAATCTTTCAAAGGAAGCATTAGAGGAATAGCCTCCCACGTTAAGTGTGTGATGACCCCTCAGAAATAAGCACAGATTCTAAAAAAATTAATGGAAACCTTAAATGTCATACATAAAAAAGTCATAAAATAAGTTATTCTAGAAGTGTATAATGGTACAAACTGGTATGTTGTAGGGATAACAGTAAGGTTGGGGTTATAAAGACAAATTTTTAAAGGTAAATGGATAACACTAAAAGAAAAAAACTTGAAAATTTATTTCATAATAAAATAAGTTATGGGAAATTTGCATTATTCATAAAGATTAACTGCAAGTACAACCTTAGTGGTTCAATAGTCAGAGAAGAAATATTAAATGATGCTTCTAAAACCTTTACAAGAGGCTGTAAATCAGAAATTTCCCTTTGCACTTAATGTAGACACTAAAAGCTTCTAGTTGGAGATGAATATGTCAGACAGCTGTCTTGTGCACCTCTAAAGTGTAAAAACTGAAGCATGGCATCTCATCTGATATTGGAATGGCTATTGGGAGTCTTCAAAGTACATCACTGCAATATGAAGTTATTAGGACCATAAAACACAGAATTGAGTAATGAATACTGTATCATATTTAGTTTGGCCTGCCTGGTAGACTCCCGCTATGTAGTTTATGAAGGAATTGGCTGTAACTTATTTAAGAAATTAAACTATTTTCTATTGGTTCTAAATCAGGTGTCATTTGCCCCCAGAGAATACTTGGCAGTGTTTGGAGACATGTTTGGTTGTGAAACTGGGAAATTGGGTTGCTGCTAAACATGCTGCAATGTGCAGGAAAGGACCCCCACAGCAGTGAATCACCTTGCCCCAAAAATCAGTCATGCTGAGGTTGGGAAACCTTGCTCCAAACCTACAAATGTTCTTAAATGTCATTTTGTACCTACTATCGTGGGTCCACTTGTGACTTGGCCTGCTGTTTACATACACAAACATGTCTCAAGGGGTCCAGATGATTTATGAGCCTATTTAGAACACATTCCATTTTAAAGATTAATAAAGGGCAGGAAATGTTTATATATGAAATTTGCTCTGGAATCAGTAGAACTGTAAATTTTATTTTCCATGGCTTTGACAAAAGAGGCTGAGAACTGCTGAGGGTATATTTTATCCCCATGGGATGAATCCGAGAGGGTAGCAATGAGACCACTTGTAGAATGTTCATGAGACAGCTCTGTGAATAACTGCTGCGTGGCAGCTTCTTGTCAATCACTAAATTCATACTCTTGGTGTTGTTTGCCCTGCCGCTGTCATCTCCCACCTTGGATGAGGAAATGAACCCTACGGGATTAAATTGCATTTTGGGACTGAAAATGCTTGAGGTTTATTTTCATAGCTCTAGGAAGTTCCTATAATCTGGTCTCCAGTGTTATTTGTGTTTCTATACCCTAACTCCAGTTAGATCAAACTGACTCCTCATGTTATCATTAGTAATTATTATCATTTTGTTAACAAATAACTAAATGATGTAAGGAAATGGAAAGTATTTTACACAGTCTAGTTATTTGTTTTCTTGCTTCTAAGTATGTGTTCCATTTATTTCATATCTCATTTCTTAAGGAAGGATTATATATTATCTTATTTAATAAATGAAGGTAAGGAAATCAAAGAGGAAAATAAGATATAAATAATCCGATAAGTTAGTAAAAATGCATGAACTGGGGGCTAGAGTGGTGGCTCGGCCGTTATGGTGCTTGCCTGGCATGCGTGAATATGCGAGTTCAAACCCCAGCACCAATGTACACAACAAAGTATCTGAGGAATGAAGGTCACATGAAAAACTAAAACTAAAAATTGCTTTTCTCTTTCTCTCTCGTTCACTGTCCCCTCTTTCTTTAAAAAAAGAAAAAAAATAAATAAATGCATGAACTGGAGTTAGCATACTTAAAAATGTGAACTACACCTTCCTCTGAGCTTTGTGGAAGGTAGCAAAGAAGGAAAGGTGAAATTAAAGCATACGCAGTAGAGATGAAGCTTTTTCTCTTTTTGGGAAGACCTATGAAAGAAATTTCTCCCATGTGTATTAATTATTAAGAAGCCAAAAAAGGTTATATAATGTTTAATATCCCCAACATTCCTAAAAATTTATTCATTCAAAAGCAGATTTCATGTGCCAATTAATTAAAACAAAATTAGAAACATCACAACAGATTATTTAGTAAATGTTATTTGAGAGTTAAAGGGCAGATGGGAGGAGTGAACGAAGTGATATATGTAGGGTGAAAACAATGTTGCCCAAGTTTGCACATCTTCAGCATCCAGTTTGATCCAGAAACCTAATTAATTACATTTGGAGAAATTGGTGGGTTGCGCATCATGTGCACCATCTTCTGTGTTCAGTATGTTAGTCTACAATATAGATATTTTGTTCTTTTAAGATTTTTATTCAATAAAGATTGTATGAAGCATTTGAGTAGCTCCTTTGTGTCAGATACCGATCTTGGTATGAAGGGATAGATGTGACCAAGGCCAAGTCCCTATCATCTAGAATGTGACTTGTATGCAACACAAATAATCCACAAGAAAAAAACTTGTGGATATTAGACTGTGACAAATGTCAAGCATTTGAGAAGCAATACAGTAAGAGGTGGGGAGCACTTTCGAGTTGATTCTAGAGATTACCCTTGATGAGTTGACATGTTAGCTGAGGCATGGATGATTGATTGTGTGGGGCCGGCCAAGCCAGGACTATGAGTGAAGGGGTTGTGAGAGCATGTGACTGTGAGCTGGAAGCTCAGAAAGGGGAATAGAATGGCAGGTGACGGCTCAGAAAAAGAAGTAAGCAAAAAAAGAGCATATCAGAAGTATGATAGGAAGTGAAGACTTTTTGCTACATTCGGTGGGAAGCCATTGTAGAGACTTAAGTAGAGGAGTGATCTGAGGAAATATGATTCACAGTTTGAAAAGGTGACCGAGACTGTTATGTGTAGAATGAATCATAGAGACAATAGGGAAGTGGGGAAGCCATTTACAAGTTAATTTCACTAGTCCAGTGGAGAGATTAAGGTAGTATGAAGCGGCATGGTAGCTGTGGAAACAGAGAAGGATAAACACAGAGTGTGTATCTTGGAGAGAAAGGGGTGAGAAAGGAATTAAATTAATTCTATGTAAATCTGTTACTTTAAGAAAATCATCTCTTTATGAATATTTGCCTTGGTGGACAATAGCTCTGTCTCTTTGGGGCAGAAAGGACACAGGTTTTACAAAAAAATTGGTTTGATTCCAACACCACAGACAAATGAACAACTAAGCCTCTAAGAGACTGAAAAAGCTAATACAAATTCAATTTTTTAATTAAAAAATTACTTAATTTTCTTCTGTGGTGTCCTTAATGCCTGATAAGGCATGTTTTCAGATTAAGAGTATTCAGAGATACTGACCTTCTTTTAAAAGGTTGTTTGTGATTACTCTTTTAATTCTAGAAAAAAATAGTTTTATGCCCAGTTCAATAAGCAAGGGCATATAAATTAATTAATGCTAATATAAAGCTGATTTAGAAGTTATCCATCTTGACACGTGGATGATCCATAAATGCTAAGAAGTCCTTTACTTCAGATGTCTGAATTATTTTATTTTTTTTAAGCTTAAAATAAAATGAAGTGAAGCAATAAACTATGTTACAGTAAAACACCGAGTACTTTGCTTCCTTCTTTCACCATTTCACGTATCTCTGGTTGCGTAAGTTTTATTTTCAAGTGTGTCCTCATAGAATGGTGTGAGCAAACTCCAATAAAGTACTCTGACCTATTGCAGTAAGAAACATTTACTTTGGCAAGAGACAAGGCCCTGCTGTTCATTTACGACCCATTTACATGGGTAGAACCTGGTACACCAAGAATCTGATAGAACCAGGTGTAGTGGTGCATGCCTGTAATCCCAGAGGCTTACGAGGCTGAGGCAGGAGGGTCACAGGCTCAAAGGCAGCCTCAGAAACTTAGCAAGACCCTAAGCAACTAAGCATGACCCTGTCTCAAAATAAAAAAGAAAAGGTCTGGTGAGTGGCTCAGTTGTTAAGTGCCCCTGGGTTCAATCCTTGGTCAAAAAAAAAGACACTGATATATTGATATATGTTTTCTTGGGAATTGCTACCTTGACCCTGTCTGACCTGTTATAGACCCTGAGAAGAAAGATGAGAAAGGAGAAAGGAACTAAAAAATTCCTTAACATTCTTATAATGCCAGTTTGCACATCAGTCTTACATCTGAGTGCGCTTTATATTTTTTGAAAAGCAAGTGTTCTGCCGGAATGAAATTGTCCTTTCTGGGGTATCGTGATATGCAATCATTTCTCCTAATACCTTCAGAGACACAACTGAAATGCCTTCTCCGCTGGATGGTTCCAGTGAGAGAATCCAGATGTGTGCTAATTGTGAGAAACAGCTGTCATTCATCTTGTTTTCTTTTTCTTTTCCTTTCGCTCTCATCCACGCTATCAACCATGCTATCCCGTACCCATCTGTCCTGATCTTCTATCTTTTAGCACCGTGGTGCTATCAGCTTTATAACAGTGATTCAGTATTTAAAGACAGATGAATTAAAGAGTTATTCTTCTTTGTGCCAGACTTTGCCTGGCATGAAGAAATAATAATTCAATAATACACTGAGTCAACTTTCCTGGATCAATATGTTTTTGTCAACATCTAGCTTCCTTTCTTCCCAATATTGTTCCTGAGCTGAATAACCTTGCAAAAGTCACTTTCCCATTCCATAATGTATCAGCCATAATACTTGGAAGTTGCTGGTATGTCAGCTCTAACTTCTAGAGGAAAATACACACAAATCCTACATGGAGAGGCATTCAGAAGTGAAAGATTATTTTCCAGAAGGAGATTTTCCATCTGTCTTCTTTGCTTTCCCTTAATTGCCTTTGGCACCGTTCACTGCCACATTGAATGGTAGTGGATGAGTCTACACATGGAACAACTGATTTTCATGTTACCAAATGTTGGAATTCAGAGCTGACTCTATTTCTTTGTTTTGGAAGGGGAAAAAAAAATAAACTTCCACAAGAGACTTTGATTAACATATTGTCATGTGAGAGGGTGGAAATAGGTGATCTCAAGAAGTTAAGGACTATAACATTACTCATGGAAAATGTGAGAGAATAGAATAATTTTTAATTTGCTTATGGAAGAGGAATACTTAGCAATGCATCTATATCTACCTTTTCTTTCTTCTAAAAAGTAGTTAAGTTTAAATTTTGCACTCAAAGGAAAATATACATAAAACCTTCAAGGAGAATCCTCAGAAATGAAGATCCCCTAGGTGCTATTTTGTTTTTTTAAAGAATTTACTAATTTAATTAACCCTTTTCTCTTATAAATGTCTTTATTTATTGCTCTCCACACTCCAGTGTTTTCATCAAACAAATGGTCTTGCCTCTCTCTCAAGCAACTGGAACATTTCTCTTTTTAAAAGAGCAGTCCATCCCCACCTCTCCTCCTTTCTTTTCTTTCATCTTTACATTGTCATCTGGATGAGGAGTTCTCACAGATTACATAAGGGCTGGATCCCACTCATTATTCTTAATCCTACGAAGATTCTCCACAGCTTTTGAAACTCCTTGAAATCAATTTGTTTCTTGATTTCCATGACATTTTCACTTATTCACTTACTAAAAATATTTATTGCACACCTATTGCATGAAAATCATATTGATTGTCAGAGGAAAAATAAGTGGACAAGTATAGCCTGGCCTGTATTTTCATGGCAGTTTATTATATACCAGAGGAGACCATGAAAAGATAAGAAAAAAATTCACAATTAACTGTTTGATTTTTAAAAAATAAATACCAAGAAGGAAAGTATAGGATTTTGTAAAAAACAAAACAACAACAATAAAAAGGGTGACCCTGACCCAACTGAATGGAGGCCAAGAAAGCCTTTCTTAGGGTAAGTGAATAAATGAAGGACAACTTGACCTTGCATTTTAAGTATAAACCAAAATAAATGGGTCACATAGTCAGGAGCTTCAATAAAAGTGGAGATGGAAGAAGTGGAAGAATATTCTAATTCTCTTTCGGTCCTTCTGATTGCTCTTCTGAATCTGTTATACTATAGGACTTCCTTTACTTATCCCTTAAATTATGCCTTTGATCCTGCTATTCTTTAAGTACTAATGACACCCCATTATACATTTTTTT